>PVHY01002330.1:92590-129803 GCA_004024945.1 Uropsilus gracilis | reverse complement strand
TTTTTTTTTTTTTTTTTTTTGAGACTAGGTCTCGCTATTTTTACCCATGGAACCGCAGGTTCACGTTGCCCGGGGTACCACAGACTCAAGCAATCCCCAGTCTCAGCTTCCCAGGTAGCTGGGATTACAGGCGTGCACCACCACGCCCAGCTATTTTTTTGGAACTAGGTCTCGCTACGGGCCCCAGGCAGGACTTGAACCGCGATCCCTAGCCCCGGCCGCTTCATAGGCTGAAGCTTACAGGCATGAGCCACCGTGCCCGGCTTTGGGGTTCCTTCCTTGACTCTTCTTGGAGAGTCCCAAAGAAGTCTTGATATTATAATTCTCTTTATGCTTTAGCCCTGGTCCTAGAACTAGCTGTCCACGTTCCTATACGGGTAGACTGGGGTGCTCAGGAAGGCTTTACTGAACAGGAGTTTCTACTACTCAGGAAGAGATCCACCTTTTCGTTCTTACCCCCTCCCCAATTCCTTCTGTACCAACAATTCCACTCACCCCAGGCCCCACAACCTCTCGCTTGCCAACTCAAAAAAGGTCTTTTCTGACAAGGGACTTTGTATAAAGAGGTTAATATTATGTATTATTTCACCCAATAATGAAGGTCCTATGTGCCAGGCTACATGCAAACACCTTTTAGTAGGCTACCAGGAACCACAGATGAACCCTAACCAAAGAATGGCAATAGAAAGCACCTTTCATATGCACAAGTACTCAAGAAATAGCTAAAGTATAAATGAGTGAATGAATGACTACATGTACATTGGGGAGAGAACTTTGGCAAACATGGGAAAGGCTAAGGAAATTTTAAAGGCCATTCCAAGCTATGGGCCTGGACCAGACGTCTCTTTGTGCCTCTAGACAAGTGTCCAGTGTTTCCCTCTTCTTCACAGCGCCATCACCTGTCCTGCTTTTTCCACTCTTCCAATCCAAGGGGGGCTGAACTGGATTCAGTTAAGATCTAAGCATCATGTATGCAGGGCCTGAAAACCTTGGGCAGTTGGCACAGAACAGGTGTGGCCGTGGTCACTTCTGTTAGTCGCCTGGAACATGGACAGCTGAGGCTGTCTTCCACTGGACCCTGAAGAACTCTTCTCCATCAGACCTGTGAAACAGCAACCTTGGCCTCACAGGCTGCGTGACAACTAAACCTTGTTTTCCGCAGTCAGCTCAGCACTCAGCACCATCTATCTAGC
This sequence comes from Uropsilus gracilis, assembly GCA_004024945.1. NCBI lineage: Eukaryota > Metazoa > Chordata > Mammalia > Eulipotyphla > Talpidae > Uropsilus > Uropsilus gracilis. The sequence goes on along the minus strand of PVHY01002330.1, from coordinate 128,610 downwards.
TGATCCCAATTTAAGGCATTATCTTCCAAAATTTGGGACAAAAAGAAATTCTCAGAAAAGAATTTCTGTTACAACACCAGGCTGCAGGAGAAGCCAGCTAAGAGCAAGCCACATGGTGTCACTGGGGAGATTCAGCGCCGGCCGAGCTCAGCCCATATCTAGGAGTGGGCCTACTTCCTGAAGAATGACTTTAGTTGGTCCAAACAAACAGGCCTGATTCAGAGGTCTGGGGTTCCAGAGACTTTCTGAATGGTGAAGACTTTCTCCGTGATAAAGAAACAGCTGGTCAGGATATCACTGTGAGGAAAAAAGAAAACTGGAGGAAACCCAGCAGCCTGAACAGCCTGGATAAGTGGTGGTGACTTCAGGCACAGTAAAGGTGCAGCTGAGATGACAGTGCTGCTGCCAGCAGCTGCCCTTGCCCCAACTTAGAGTCAATGTCTACAAATTAGCCCACTAGCTGCATCTGTTTTCTTGTGTTTTCTCTCTTCCACAAAGTGGAAGTTACTGAGGCAGAAACAATAGGAAATTTTGCTCAACATTTTAAGGTTCTAACCCATGTCCTTTTCCCATCAAGAATCACCCTAACACATGAGCTTCAGGCGCAATCATGTTGTCAGAAACATGAAATAGAATTACTCAGGATCACTGTCATCTGAGCTTCTCTTTTTCTTACTAGGAAATGCTTTTGGGGGTGAAGGGAAGTTGAGCAAGGCTGCAAAGCTGGAGAAGGTAGCTGACTTTAGGATGCTAGTTGGCCCAATTCCTCTGGGACACAGAACCCATATAGTCCTGAGCGCAATTACAAGGATGTGGGTTTTCTGTTATGGAAAACAAACCAAAACATCCAGGTAACATTTTGTTACCTGCTGGGAACCTCCCACTTAGATGAGTGGCGAATCTCTTGAAAATGACTTTCATTTTGCAATGAGAGTGCAGACTCAGTCAGGATTGCTGTCACAGAGCATGCTGGCGCTCTGCCCCTTATAGGGATGGGGAGGGAAGAAATCACAGAATCAGTCCTCTCTTTTCAGAGATGGAGACAGACCAGAGGCCAGAGTTCAGGGGGCATGTCTGAGGTTTCAAAGCAAGCTGGGACCACATCTTAGTCTCCCAACTCCCAGTTCAGTGCTCTTTCCACTCCAGCAGTCATGGCAACACTTTCATTTGCTCTTCGGAAGAGGAGAAGTGAAAACAGGTAGGGAGCAGAATATTGTTTTTTGGGTTCTATGAATACTTCAGCAACCCCCGTTGTCCTGGTCTCCATCACCCTAACTGTGGCTGCCTGTCTTGGTTTCACTTCTATGGAAAGGTACAGCCTGAACTCATTCTGAATCAGGGTTGCTACTCAGGCTGGTGCCGCCCCCTAGCACATGGTTCAGGATCTCTTGGACTGTAAAGAGGCAGAAGACAATCTGCTCACACTCGCGCTTGGTCCCACACTCAAACAAACACCCAAATAAACTCTCTTTCTCCAGAACAGCCAGATCAGAGTAGCCACAGGGCCCAGAGTGTAAGACCCAGGGTCCAGACCAGGAGGTAGTCTTCAAGGGGTCCTGGTTGAGGTAGATGCCTAGGTCAACCCTCCGTTTCTTGCTGACTGGGTGTGAATATAACAGCCATGATTCTGACAATGCTGCAGCTTCCTGCTGCAGCCCCTGTGAGGAGTCCTGCAGAGGACTCTGCTGAGTGGCAGAGGCATCTCTGCTACAAGGATCCTGGCTTCCATGTCCGGCTTCCAGGGGCCGAAAACTTACCACACTGCCCTGGCAGCCATGAGGGGGCTCATGGAGCTGCTGGTTCAGGGCCACTCTCTGAAAGCACTCCCCAAGATCAGTGCTGAGTGCCTCTGCCCGGTATCTGTTTGGCGTCCGGGCACTGCAATATAGCACAGGGTGGCCAGTTGAACTGGACACCTCTGCCACTTCACATTCTATTGTCACTGTGGACTTAATGAGACTACCATGGTGCCATGTAGTTCCCAGGTCATCACTGTAGATCATCAGGGAATGAGGCCTGACTTTACATGGCAGCCAAAAGCACATGGACCAGTGAGCGATGTAGTAGGCATAGGCAGGGATGACCAGCCTCCCTGATTGCAGCTGGATGCCATGACCTGGGCCCACAGCAAATGTGGCCCAGTGTGTCACTTCTGAGCCAATGACCTCTTCAGTTAGGTCTCTCACCTCACTCCATGAATAGCCAAAATCCTGACTACAGATGCAGCAGAGGCGGGCAGCGTTCCTGCCTGACACAATTTGTTGGTGCTCAGTGACGTGGTCCTGCACACAGATGAAGAAGAGGTATACACGGCCATTCTTCTGCTCCCACACAGGACAGGGGTTCATGGTCCGATGCCCAGGTAATGTGGCTTCCATCAGTGCCTTTATGGGTTCCCACTAGAGGAGAGGAAGAGAGTGAATGCAGGAATGAGAGGAAGACATGAAGCTCACTTAAAAGCATTCGCATGTTTCAGTGATAAGAAATGAATGGCATTAGAATGGGTAAAATCACAAAGGCCCAAGTAGATTTTCAACTGTTCCATGATGCTTTATAACACTCTGGCAATGCTGGACACTGCACATGCTGTTCCAGGAGCACACTGCATGTGCTCATCCTCACTTTGCCTAGATGTCTCAGTCAGACTTCAAGACCGACCCAATTCAAATCCCCTCCTTCATGAAATTTCCATGGCTTCCAATTTTTGGTGGCTTCCTCTTTGTCCAGACAAAAAAGAATTACAGCACTTATTACACAAAACTGTCTCATTTTTATGTGGCTGGTTCTCTTCCTAGACTGAGTCTTTTGAGGGTAGAAACCAAATTATTTTAACTTTGCATTTCCAATAGCTAGCACATTAATAAAAGGTAACTAAATGTTTTATTTAAAAACATAAACCCAAACAAAGGAAAAGAAGCAAAACAAGGTAGACAAATATGGAAGTCTTAGGCAACTAAAGGGAGATCGAAGACAAAGGTTTGTTTTTCCTTCCTGTATTACCCTAGAGAGGCAATTCATCATAGCATTACTAAAAATGCTAGCATGAAGTCAAAGATATCAAGTTTAAATGCTACCTTCATCACTTACCATAAGGTAACGGGGAAGTCACTTAACCTCCCTTTAACTGTTTCTCCATTGCTTAAATGGACAAATAACCACAGGTTCACAGAGGAGTCATTTATTAAGGATAAAATGAGATAATGCCTAATCAGACATGTCACCCAGAGAAGCCTAATCTCCTTAGTATTTTAGAAAGTGGTAAGAAAATTTCAAGAAATTCAACAGATATGGGCAAAGAACAAGAAAGACAGCTCACAGAAAGGGAAAAAAAGAAATGATAGTATGTTCAACCTCACAAATAAAAAGAAAAAAATAAAACCAACAAATTATTTACTGGTAACATAAAATTTGGTAACTCTCTGTTGCAAAATGTGGAGAAACAGGCACTATCGATCCCACATGGACTGGAGCACAAAATGGGTTAGAACTTATGGAGAACATATCAAAATCACAAGTGCATTTCTCCTATCATAGCCTGCTCAATTCCCGGAATTTATCCTAAGATATAGCTGCCCATCAAATTAAGTATTCTAATATTACTCACTATAGCACTGCTGAAACAGCGAAACCCAAATATACTTCAATAGAGGTCTCATTCAATGAACATACAATGCAGGGAAAGGAAAAAGAAAAAGAAAGTCTTCTATAAATTGATATGGAAAGATATCCATAATATACTGATAGATGAACAAAGCAAATACACAGTGGGCTTGGTACCTATGCATAATAAAGGTAAAGAGAATTTCAACTACAGCAAACTAGGTAATTTGAATCAACCCTTCCACTGACAACTAGAAATGACAGTTAAATATTGGAACAAAAAATCTGTTGTGAAAGCACAAGAGATCAAATGAGGCAGTAAAGAATTACTGGCCAAGAACTGAGAGTTCAATTCAGAGAGGTTGGTCTGGTATTTTTGAGTCCTTTTCCCCTCTGGGTAATTCTCTAAAAGGAAATTCTCTACTAATTCTCAAAGAGGAAACTAAAAGGCTGAGAATTGAGCAATTCACCTGATAGAATTATGGAACAAGGACAAAAACTGAGCCCCTGGTAAATTTCCTATGTTTTTGAATTGGAACCTTAAAAGGCTAAATCCTAGGGCAACAGTGAAATTTAATAGAACACATAACCACTTCTCCAGAAAACTGGCTCCCTTTACCTACTAAAATGGAACATAAGCCTGTGATCCAATAATTCCATTTCTAGACATGAAATGGAATTGTGGGAAACTGGAACCCTTGCATTCTGTTGGGTATATAGAATGGTACAGTCACCATGGAAAACAGTATGACAGTTCCTCAGAATAATAAATAATTTACCATATGATTCAGCAATTCCACCTCTAGGTACATGTCCAAAAGAATTAAAAGCAAGGTGTCAAGAAGATATTTGCATAGCAGCATTATTTGCAATAGCCCAAAAATGGGACTACCCATTGTGTTGTGTTGGCAAATCCATCTATCTATGGCCGAACGGATAAATAAGATGTAGTATATGATACAATGAAATATTACTTGGTGTTAAAAAAGGAAATCTTTAATTTGTCACGACTGGGATATACTGTGTGAAGTAAGTCAGTCACAAAAAGATAAATACTGCAAGATTCCACTTACAGTAGTCAAAAATCATAGAAACAAAGAACAATGGTGTTGTCAGGGACTGGGGATAAGAGAGAAAAGAGGGTGTAGAAATCTGTTGTACAATAATGTATATATAGTTAATGGCCCTGTAATGTATACTTTTTTTTTTTTTGAGACTAGGTCTTGCTATTTTTGCCTGTGGAACCACAGGCTCTCGTTGCCCGGGGTACCACAGACTCAAGCAATCCCCAGCCTCAGCTTCCTAGGTAACTGGGATTATAGGTGCGTGCCACCACACCCAGTTATTATTTTTTTGGAACTAGGTCTCGCTACGGGCCCCAGGCAGGACTCGAACCATGATCCCTAGCCCCGGCCGCTTCATAGGCTGAAGCTTACAGTCACAAGCCACTGTGCCCGGCCCCTGTAATGTACACTTTAAATGGTTATGGTGGGAATTTTTATGTTAGGTATATTTTATGATAGTTGTGTTTAACCAAAATATCATGGTAAATCCATATAATCTATGTATTTTATGTATATGTACCAAATAAATATTATGGTAAAATACAGTAATGCACATTACCATAAAAACATAGTGGTTTTAGTTGATCCCATATTTAGCACTAATCAACTGTGTTATGTAGTGATCAAAGAAGTATATGTTACTTTATATTAGGGTGCAAAAAAAGAATGCAAGAAAAGACAGCCACCTTATTGCTGAGATGATCAATCTATCCTTGGAGTCCTAGGTGAATTTTGAGTATTCTTCTTTGAAAAAGGACAGTGACATCCCATTAGATCCTAAGGGTAGTAAACACAGCTCTCAAGGAAGCAGAAACAAGATCGGGACCATGGCCTAATGAGGAACTAACAGAAATAAAGCAGTTGAGCCCAGAAAACTGAAAACTAAAAGGATGTGAACATTACTTTTGGGTACATCAAAGAGCAGGTCCCTGCAAAGGAGACTTTATATTACATGCAGACTGGCTGCCCAGGAAGGCAGAACAAGACTAAAGAGTGATTTTACAGAGAGCTATAGATCATTCCAAAAGAAAAGCTGCCTGAGCGTTGGTGGTATAGTGGTTAGCATAGCTGCCTTCCAAAAGAAAAGCTGCCATAGGATTAAGTCCCACATTTGAGCAGTTGTGTAAGGGAACCTTTCATAGATGATGACTAATGTCTAATTTCTACTATGTAATTTCTACTATTAATCACATTTGCAGATGATGAAACAGAGAAGGGTCAAGTATCCATGGTCACAGTCAATAGATGGTAGGTCTTACCTGACTCCAAAGTTATGTCCTTAATCAGTATTAGCAGCTACAATGCAATACAGAAAAGTTTCATATTCAGGGGAAAACTGGCTGATGATTCCCCTAATTTTAAGATTTTACATAATAAAAGAATAAAATAGAGAATGAGTTAAAGTGAACACATTTATAACTGTGTGTGACTACTAGGTAGAGAGTAAAATCACTTACTAAAATCACTTACTAGTTAAGTATGGTATATACATAACCATTCAACTGCCTAAAATATAAAGCAGGATAATATAACTACAGGCAAGATCTGTCCTCCAGGCAGCATAAGCTAGAACTCCAAGCTGTGTTGCAAGCTTGGCTGCAGGGCTGGGCTTTTTTGGAAGTCACTGAAACAAGCAGAGGTTTGGTCCAAAGAAGCCATAAAGACTCGCAATAAGATAAGGTGAAAGACCAGGAACTGGAAATCCCCTAAAGCACAACACTTCACCAAAGGGGAATGCCAGCAACCCATGGAAAGCAAAGATAGGAGTCGCTGGCAAGGTCCATCACCATCAGAATAAGCATTTGCATTCAGCGAAACAGGTATCTATGTGGACTTGAAGTGTCAATGGTGAAATCAGAAAAGCAGGACAGATTAAAGGGACTAAAGCACTTAGCAGTAAGAGACACACAGATGCAAATATATAGGTAAAGATATATAAGTACATAGTAAAATACATTTACTTTTATTAAAAAATTACTTTATTTCTTTCAAAAAAAATCATTGATAATGTCAAATTCATTGTCCCATTCAGTCTTTTCTTCAGCTCTGGGAGATAAAGGAGAGCAACAGTACGAAAAGTGGAATGAAATAACCCTCAAGTTCATAGACACAAAGGCCGCAAACATTCTTTCCCTTATTAAAAATGCAGTAAAATATGTGTTACTTAGGGGCAAGGGCTCAGTAGGTGTGTGCCCAAGGTGATTAATCTTCAGCCCCAGTTTCCTCCTGTAAAATGGGGCTAATAACCTTAGTTAAAACATATAAAAGCAGCTGGGCACGGTGGCGCATGCCTGTAAGCTTCAGCCTATGAAGCGGCAAGGGCTAGGGAATCATGGTTCGAGTCCCTCTCGGGGCAACACAGCAAGACCTAGTCCCAAAAAATAGCTGGGCATGGTGGCACATGCCAGTAATCCCAACTACCTGGGAAGCTGAGGCTGGGGATTGCTTGAGTCTTGGTACCCCGGGCAACGTGAGCCTGCGATTCCACCGGCAAAAATAGCGAGACCTAGTCTCAAAAAAAAAAAAAAAAACACAAACAAAAAAATAAATAAAAGCAGGAGGATTATGAATATGATGGTTTTTATCTTCTCCCTGATTCTCTAATTGATTTTGAAACACCAGCCTCCCTCAGTAAAAGTAGCCTAACAGGGCTTACTTACTTTCTTACTTGTTACTTACTTATTAGACAATATGAATGAGAAGCAAGCCACATGTTAGTTAATCTCAATCTCCAAGGTCTCTGAAGTCAAACTGAGTCTGAAGTCTGTTTCTATTGCTTTACTAGGCTCTGTGACCCTGAGCAAGTAGTGTCTTCTCTCTGGGCCTGTTTTCTCATCTAAAGTGAGATTGATGACAGTTTCCATGTCAGAATGGCTGTGAGGATTCAAAGAGCTCCTGGCACACAGTAAATACTAAGGAAGTGAGAAGCACTGCTTTTCATATTTTCCTCCACAGCTCACACACAGGCTGTTCCTGACCTGGTGATCAGGAACACACCCTGCAGCGTTCTGAGCAATGTGGGAAGAAATTAGGTCCAGGCCCAGATGCGGGCTGAGGAGTCACCTGCACTGATTGCCCAGTTCTCAACCCTCGCCTCAGCACCAAGTGGAGAGCATCCTCATCCTTGCACGTGGAGCGCTTCTCTGCAAAGGCCAGGAAGGTCTGGCTGGGAGGAATGTAGATAAGGGCAGGGATCCGGTAGGTAATCCCACTCTTGTCTTCCTGCTGGAACAGAGGGCAGCTGAAGGAGCACGGTGTCACCTCTTCCATGACCTCTGAAAGGATAGGAGGCAATTAAGCGTGTGTTGCACCTAACTGCTGGCTCATATACAAGTTTTGCTCTAGTATTCCATTTCTGGAGATCACAGGGAGGCACAGATATTTATTTTTCTCACGTACAATTAACAACATGGTCTTAGCAAAGCAAGATGCATCTCATTTAGCAAATCTATCCTCCAGCCTCTGAGGGAATCCTATGCAGCCTGTGTCATGCCTGTTTCTTCAAAGAGGTTTTGCATGTGCTTCTGCCAAGCATACTGGGGCTTGACCAGCCCAGAGGGTTTCAAATGTCAGTTTCTAGGCTTGGCATTTTCAGGTCATCCAAGTAATATAAATATGAACCCATATCCACATAAGGGAAAGTCTGTGGTTTAGAATTCTCCAGGGACATTTTTTCTCTTTACTGGAGTCTAGGACAAGAAGCAATCTTCTTTGTAACCCCACCGTATCAGTAGAATTTCCTTCTCCCTAAGCTGCCCTATCAGAGGCTGCAGATCAAACAGAGCATGTAGATTTTCAAGGCACCCAGCTTCAGCCTTCAAAGTCATACAGATCTTAGTTTCATTCACTGTAACTGGTAGTCTATTAAACCTAGAATTTCTATGTAAATGAGATCAGCAAGCATCCAGGGCAGCTAAGGTCAGATTATCGGGATGAGCATACTCTTGGTTTCGGCTCCTGAGAATTTATCTTACATTCCTGAAAATTCAACTATGAAAGAAATTGCTATATTTTTCTGCCATTTGGGGGTAAGCTAGCCTTCTATAATGCTGAAAATGGAGGTTTTGAAGTATACTTCTCAGAAGAAATCAGGAGTTCAATTTCTCAGAGGTCCCAAAAGGGAATCATGCCAAACAGATCATGACTTAAAATTCTAATTTTTCCCTCTGATCATCTGTCATCCAAGTTCTATGCTGTAAATCATTTGTAAAAACTATCAGCTTTTAAGAGTGAGGCTCATAAGGCCCGTATTCACTTATTTAATATTTCTGAGTGCCTGCTCTGAATCAAACTATAAGGTAGGTATTGAGGAGACAAAAGAAATCAGAGGTCCCTGTCTTCAAGAAACCTGCATACAACTAGGCCCTTCCTGCTAACGTCCCAACAGTAGGTGGGGTCTAGGAACTGGTCTGAGAACCTCGACCAGCTTGGCACGTGGGATCTGCACCTGCCCTGATCGGCAGGCGCCCACAGCTGCTGGCAAACCTAGGCCAGCGGCTGCACCCACTCAGCAACCATACAGCACCCACTGGGCCCCTCTGCTGTTGACCAGGCATGTAAGGGGGATGCAGGGGCCGGCCAGGACCTCTGGACCTAACCACGCAAGACTGGATCCATCCCTGATCCAGGAATAGTGGTGGGGAGGGTGTGTGTGTGAAGGTGTTGAGGGGGGTAATGACACCCTTGCTGCTTCACTCTTACTCCACTTAGCTCACAAAAGGACTAATAGCATAAACATGCACACAGCAACATAGAACGGATGAGGGGCCAGAAAAGAGCCTGCGCATACACGTGTATGGGACACAGAACAAGGATCATTCAGAAAGATAGTAGATGCTGGAATGGAGAAACAGTTGTGATAAAGACCTATTAGACCTTCATCCATAGCTTCACTGGAAGCTGATGGATCAAAAACCCATGTGGAACTTGCCACCCAAAGAAACATGGGTCCCTCCCCAAGCCTTGGGAGAGGAGGCCTGCAGAGTCAGGGCATTGGCTCCACAGCAAATCTGCAAATGGATGGAGAGGAGATGACCTGCAAGGTCCATCAATGGATCCCTGCCCTCATGGAGAAACCTCCTCACTGACAATGGCTGGGGGAAAGGATCCCCAAGGCCAGAGGTCAGAAAAATGAGGTGCAGAGATAGTGGAATGGCAAAGAGATCATACTGGACCCAGCAACTAGAAGACACCAATAGACTCCAAATGAACATGGACTGGCTGCCCAATACAAAGCTAAGGACTACAAACCATCAAGCACAAGGTGCCGTGGGCCTGGAACACAGTCCCTCATCTGACAAATGGACACAGCCACATAAAAAGAGACCAAAGGACCAATGAGCCCAACATAAATAAAAAAAGAACAATGAGAGTGGAGACTGAGTGAACACAAGGGGGTGGGGGGTGAAAAGGGAAGGCATCCCAGTAACCATTTACCTATATTTACTTATGTAAGAATTTATAAGAATTTAGAAAAAAATTAAAATAAACAAAATAAATAAATAAATAAAAATCTAGATTCTGCCAACCAGAATTAAACAAAAAAGAAAAAAAAAAAAAAGAAACCTGCATACAAGTGAGATAAATAGACATGGAGTATGACAATATGATGCATTAAGTGCCACTTTAGCAGTAAGGAAAGTAAGGAAAAGAGAAAAAAGGCATCTCACAAAAGCAAGGTGCAGGGGATTTTTGGAGGGTCATAACTGAGCCAACAAGCTCATGTCTCATATCCTATATACTTTGTCTGAAATATTTTTTCAGAAAGTCACAGAACTCCTTCCCATGCTTCCCTGACAACTCCCTTTGTTAGCCCCTTCCCCTGCTCTATTTACCTTTGCCTCCCATCATCCATATATTCTCCTTGCTTTATATTACAGAAGTTTTAGAAAGAGCAGGGGGATGTATGTTTTATTCGCTGCTATACCTTTCTACCTAAAACCATGTATAGTAACTGACAGGCACTCAATAAATTTCTTGAATGGTTGAGCTGGATTTTAAAGAGTGGATAACTGATTACCCAACTGAAGGGTGAAAAGGACAAGGGCAGAGGAAGTGGGTATGAAAAGCCTGTAACAGAAAACATCATGAGCTATGGGGACTCTCAGTTCAGTGTGATTACAAATGAAGTGCAAAGGTCATAACAGAAGGAACTGAAGGGGACAGCAAAGCCCAGACCCTTAGATATTTGTTAAAGTGTTTATCCCACAGGTAAAGGGTGACTCAAGGAATTTTTGGCAGAGGGACGCTGTGATCAATCAAGTACACACTTTCGATGGACCACTCAGGCAACTTTATGGGTAATAAACTGAAGGGGAAGGCTGCACTGTTTTTGGTTACAGATGCCCAATGACAATCAATATAAACTTTCATCAACAGCCCATAAAGGACTCATTTAGTCATTTGTTTTTAACTAAAAGAAAAAAGAACCATGGGGAGGTGGCCGCCTGAATGCTCTTCTCTAATGTCAGTGGTAGAATTTGAAGAAAAGCTAGGGTAAATTGTCTTCTTCACACAATACTAGATTATACCTCTTCCCCCAGTTTAGGCTCTCCTGCCAGGGAGGGTCAAGATTCCTCCTAAGAAAAGAATTTCCCTGAGACAGACTTCTGTAATGGTTAAGAACACAGGGTTTGGACCAGGTCAGCACTGAGTGACCGTGAGCATGTTAGTTACTGTCTGTTTATGATGGTCATCTGTAAAATTCAACAGAGTGGTTGAAAGAATTAAGTGAAAAGGTTTGAGTACCTTTTATTGAGCCCAAAACATAGTATTAGCTCAACATATGAGTTACTATTTTTATCTTTTCAAGCACTGCACGTTTTAGTTTTTTCTTGAAACCTGTGTATGATATGGTGAAATTAACAACCATCACAATTTCCCTTCTTAAATGCATTCAAATCCCTCTATACCTCAGAGAGAAATAATGTCTTAAGCTCTTAAAGTTAACACTTTAATTATATGTGTTAATACTGGCACTATTAATCATCTACCATCATATGATTATTAGTTAACATCTGAACAGGAATTCTCTGGGTGATAAGAAGAATGAAGGATGGAGCAAGCATAGAGTAGGAAGTAGGAAAAAGAAAAGGGACATGAAGTGGAGAGAACACTAACGAATCGAAGCACAGCTTATCAACAGGACTGGATTCACATCCCAGCTCTACTTTTTAGTGTGTGACTTTGTGATAGTCACTTATTTCTTTAGGTTTTGGAAGCCTTACTTGTCAAACAGACACTAATATATAAAGTTATGATCAAGGCCGGGCATGGTGGCTCATGCCTATAAGCTTCAGCCTATGAAGCGGCCGGGGCTAGGGATCGTGGTTCAAGTTCCAACCGGGGCCCGTAGCGAGACCTAGTTCCAAAAAATAGCTGGGCATGGTGGCACGTGCCTGTAATCCCAGCTACCTGGGAAGCTGAGGCTGGGGATTGCTTGAGTCTGTGGTACCCTGGGCAATGAGAACCTGCGGTTCCACAGGCAAAGATAGCGAGACCTAGTCTCAAAAAAAAAAATTATTATCATGTTGACGACAATGCTGATGTTGACCCTGCACTGACACCCAACTATTTCACAAAAACCATATTCTAGGAACTTGAGACAGAGAAGAATCAAATCATTCTGCTTTGGAGTTTGTTTGTTTTTTTTTCATTACAGCAGAGAATTCAAATTATGAATTGCTGCACTACAGCACCTTTCAAACAAGTTTTCCCTATTTTTATTAGGAGAGAATGCCATGCAACACGGACTTCGAAGTCTGACCTGGCTCTGACAGTTACAAGTCAGTCACTTTACCTCTGAGGATTTGTAACAGGCTGTAAGAACAATATAACATCATGCTCTGCAATTACGATCCAGTGTAGCAGGCAGCTGCCAGTGAAACTCACAGGGAGGCCTCCTAACAATTAATATTCACTTCTAACAATATTCACTCCTAATACTCCAATAACTAATATTTGGATGTCCTATCGTGTGCCAGGCCTTTGAGGGCCTTATAGCTCAAACCCTTCTCATGGCATAGATGGGAATTTTCAGGCCCACTGGGGATAAAGAACTTGTATACGGCCATTCCCTGAGTCAGTTGCAATACCTGGACCAAGATCCACTTTTTGACTTTCCAGTCCGAGGCTCACAGGTGCCTACGGACCCCTCCGCAGAAGGATTTTCACAGTTTCCGTTCCGCGTCAGTTCCAAAATGATACTTATAAGGTTTAGGCTTGGCTTCAGTAGAAAGCAGACAAAAATAGAACCAGCTAAGAATAATTTCTGGCTGTGTCCGAGACCCAAGCCAACTGGGTGGCTCTCATTCAGGATCTCCCCACCACTCCCAGTCTGGATTTCTTAAGCCCAGATGATGCTGCGAAACCTGTCGCCCAGTCATAGCGCCCAACTTTTCGGGAGGTTCTCCCGCCTCTCAGTCTGACTCACCCGTGCGGGATCCCGACTTCTCCATCTCAGGGCAGATCTGGGTTCGGGGGCTGGTCCTCAGGTCACCGACACCGACCGGAGAGCACGACTAAGGCTGGGTAGACAGGGAGGAGAGACTGCGGACACCGACACAAAGCACGAAAAGCGAAGCGACTGCAACCAACGCCGAGACGCTGAGGGTACAGACCCCGGAGGACGAGTGGAAAAGCTGGCGAGGAAGGGAGGCGGGCACGCGGAAGCTGCAGGCGAACCGTGGGACCCGCGGCTTGCTGCTGCCAGAGTCAGGCGGCCCCGAGGCCCCGCCCCCTCCCCCGCCGGAGTCCGGCTACCCCGAGGCCCCGCCCCCTCCCCGCCCCGCAGCCAAAATCCCCTCTTGCCAGTCCTCACCCGCGTCGGAACGACTGTCCCTTCCTCACCGTCACCACCCACTGCAGCCCAGCTCCCCGGGGCCTACCGCAGTTCCCTACACCCTTACATTTCCTCCCCCGCCTCCACCTCTTCGCCTAGCAGTGCCCCCTCTCAGACCTATTGGTTGACCGTGTGTTTATAGGTATCACCGCCTAAAACGTCCCCGGAGAGCTTGCTACTCAAGCAAACGTTCCGGGCCTGAGGGGACTCCACAAAAAATACCAGATGCAGAATATTGGTCCACGCTTTTTAAAATGATCTTGACACATATACGTGTATGCACTAATAATAATTTTTATTATAATCCAGTGAATAAAATCCCCTGAGTCCACATTGATATCCATAACTGAATAAACAGGGACAAAAGGACAGCTTTTCCTTACAATAGAATTCCAATTAATAAATACAAGCTGTGTGTCAATGATTTAACTCAATATGGTTTTGATTGAATACCTGATTTCCTACTGGGATTCTGGAATTTTGGAATATGCCAAGCAGAGGGTGCCCACATTTTCATTGCAGTGGGAAAATCTCCCCCTCCCCCTCCCCCTCCCCCTCTCCGTCCCCTTCTCCCTCTCCCACTGCTTGGCATTTCCAAAATTCCAGAATCCCAGTAGAAAATCAGATATTCAGCAAAGATGAGATACAGAGAATAAGAAAGCCTACATGTAGATATCTTCAGGCTCCATCTTTCCCCCTTCAGATCAGGTATGACATAGCTCTAATACATACTAGCATTGAGTACAGCTAACTAAGCCCTGTCAGTCCTTTTAGTGAATTTCTGAACCTAGGGTGAACTTGGAACCCCACAACCAAATATATAGTTTTTATTAATACAATAGTATATATTACCATATGCTTTAGTATGTATATATCATATAGTATATAACCTATAGTGTATCTACTATATATTATATATACATATATTATGTATATACTACATATTAATGTATCTTATTAATGGACACATATGTGTGGAGAAAATACACGCGACTAATAAACACCTTCAGAATGGTTACTTCCTGGGGCACAATAAGTAGATCTTAGGATACAAGGATACAAGGACTTCAATTATATCATTAATTTTTTTAAGGTGGCAGTGGATTCATGTTGTTCATTTTATTATTGTTTAGACCTTACCATTTACCTAAAACATATTTTTGTAAATTGGCTCATACAGAGTCCTAAGTTTCTTTACCAGACCTCAAATTCAAAATCGCCAACCCTGTGGATCACCAAGTAGATTTTAGAAAAATATCTAAGGCTAGTGTCAAATCTCTCTCAGCTCTTTTTTGACCAAAGGTCCCAATCTTATACCTGAGGATCAGTAGTAATTTCTGTATTTGGAGGTGAAAAGCTCTGCTCCCATCCTGACTTCCCACTTTCCACATGACTTTGGCAAATGGTTTAACTTCTAAGCCTTTGGTTCCTTACCTGTAAATGGATATTGGCCCTATTCCTCATTCATGATTCAAGTGAGCTTCACTTCTCATATAAGACTCTCATGGTCTCTATGCTAAGACAGTTTCTCCTTTACCAGTCTCCTTAGCATTTTGAAAAGATGGTTTCTAACGAATTTTTTGAGAATGCTACTCCACTGGCTCCATCTGAGAGAATTGGGATGAAATCCATTCTATCAGTGTGATGCAGTGTTTAATTATGGATACGATCTACAGAACTTCAAGCAACAGGATGAGACCAATCGGCAAAACTGACCTCAACCTTACCCAAGGGTGTAGCCCTAACCAGTTGGAAAAACAAATAAAATCATAAGCCATCATGATCTACATTAGAATGCCAGGTGTCATTCTCTAGTTTATGTGTTGACCTTGAACCTGACCTGAGGCATTCAGTACAACAGGATAGCTACCTGGATATATTTTTTTTTTTTAGCAAGGCATTTTATTTATTTTTGAGACTAAGTCTTGCAATGTTACCCAGGGTACCATGGACTCAAGCAATCCCCAGCCTCAGCCTCCCAGGTAGCTGGGATTACAGGTGTGTGCCACCATGGCAGTTATTTTTTTGAGACTAGGTCTCACTATGTTGCCTCAGGTGGGTCTCGAACCCGTGGACTCAAGCGATCCCTAGACTTGGCCTCCCTTCCCAGGCTGGGATTAAAGGCACACACCACCATGCCCAGCATTACGATATTGTAGGATATCTGACAGATAAGGAAGTCAAGAGCAATTCTACCATCCATAACTGAAACCATGGTGGTTAGGGTGGTCATTGTTACTTCTGCTTATCTTGTAAGAACAGCAGGGCAAAATACCCTTACTCATTTAAACAAAGGGAAAAAACTTGATTTTTCATAAGTTGACAAGTTGTGTTTCAGCGCACAGATCGAGAAGTGTTCATTGTCCTTGTGGTGATAACCCATCACCTGGATCAAAGATAGCTGTACCTGACTGATTGATGGCCAAATGGTCATAGTCAATATTCAGAAGTAAGGGTTCTCGATCTCTTCTGGATCCAAATTCAAGTTACACCATGACTTAGCAGAGAGCAATTAATTCAATTCTACCAACTTGCATTTTCTACACTTGTTCTTTAACCCTATACTGTCCCATCCTCAGAGAGACTGATTTGAGAGACCTGCCTCAATTCTTCATCGAGGTGACCTTGTATTAAAGAAGTTCTTTTCTTAAAAGCTGGATGCATTTTTTAATGTCTGTGTCATCAGGTAGTGGACCCACAATCAGCAACAATATGACCACACTGACCAATTAACTGACTAGAATTCCTCCCAGGATGGAGGCATCACTGATGATTTAAGTCAGGAGTAAATTTCATATCAACTTTTCTAATAGTATAACTCTTAAGGATATCATCCCACAAGGGGAGTATAGTCACCTCTCCAAGAATGTCCCCAGGTAACTACTGACCTCAAAAAAGCAATCATCTGTTACATCCACAAACGCGTTTAATTCAGGAACAGAACAGAAAACCAGGCAAACAAGAGTATAGTCATTGTGAGAGAAAAGAAACCATGGTAGATGCAAGACCTTATGGGTTCTGTAGCCTGTTGGTTTACTAATGCCAGGGTGATCTCTATCTCCCAACCTCATTTGAGTAGGCCTGAATACTAACGTTCATGTAATCAAGGGTAGTTTAACTTTAGAGCAACTTCCATAGCCATCCGAGGACCACATGATCTAATTACTGGTGTTTTTTAAAACACCTGGTTGCTTACGATGCTACCTGTGGTGTAAGGTATCATATCTTCAGAGAGAAAAGCAAGCTAATGGCTGATTTCCACCCAGTCTTAGGAAATAAGAGTCTGAGGACCATATATAATATCCCCTTTTACAACTGTTGGAATCTTCCAAGTAAGACCTACATTTTTCAGGAAACAGGTTGATAGTGTCCTTAATGTGGCCTTCCAGCCACAGGGTCCTGAAGACCCCTAATACAACACTCAAAATGAAGAGGCTGTATTGCAAGTTGCCATACTAAGGTGTACTAAACAGGATGAGATAAGATAGTCACAAATCTTTTGAATATATTTGAGTGGGCTGTTCCAACATTCAACAATACTAGAGATGCCTGAGGATGAAAGCGTTCATCAAATACCTTGACTATCAGCACACTGTTTGGTGGCTTTTGCAGTCAAAGCTATACCATTGCCAGAGTGCCTAAGGTGAGAACAGAAAATGTGAGACAGATTTTGAAGACAAAGATTGGTGTAGATTGAATGAGAGCAACAGAAGTAGTAAGGCACTACTGATAACCCTCAGTAGCTGAGTTAACTTACTGGAGTGGCCTTGCTTCATGCGGCCTCCCTCACAGCTAGACAAACAGGACTTCTAACTGGGGTCTTATACTTTGTGCCCAGGCAAATGATGAGTGAAATGCCATGTCTGGTATGAGAGATCCAGCAACAAGGTAATCTGTTTGTTGGCAGTTTGATTCCAGTTGGTCTCAGAAGAGAATGTTCCCTGGGGCTAGGGATCACGGTTCCAGTCCCGCCTGGGGCCCGTATGGAGACCTAGTTCCAAAAAAATAGCTGGGCGTGGTGGTGCACGCCTATAATCCCAGCTACCTGGGAAGCTGAGGCTGGGGATTGCTTGAGTCTGTGGTACCCCGAGCAACGAGAGCCTGCGGTTCCACGGGCAAAAATAGCGAGACCTAGTCTCAAAAAAAAAAAAAAAAAAGAATGTTCCCCACTGTGGGCATGTCATGAATGACCCAAACTAAGAGCTATAATTAAGTTCAATTAAGAGCTATAATTCATTTCTTGTCTATGGCCCCAAAGAAGAATGCCTTTAATCTAACCATCTTCAGTCTTCCAAGTGACATATCAAAGACTAGACCTAAGAATCAATAAAAATACACCTGATTCCTACAAATATTATCTAGGGTCGGGCAGGGTGAGTTTTCAATTCAACCAGTTGTACCCATCAACCTTAGTGTAGTCAGTCTTCCAGAATGGTGACTAGACACCAGCAGCTTTTAACTTAGATGAACTATTAGTGCACCATTTGTGCACCAGGCCCAGGCTTTTGATGGGGAAATCTTTGTGAAGCAATGACTTCATTATTCACACAGTGATTTTGCTTCAGGCAGCTAAGGAATATATTTCCTCCACGGTAGGAGCTGTTACTTTCTCACATCAAACTGAAAGGATTAGGCTGGCTGCATCCCAGAACACACCATTTTCAGTTGACTAGGGAAAGCTGCTGGACTTTTCTGTTGTTGAATTAACATGACCCAAAATAGGGCTAGTTAGATCAGGTACGAGGCGTCTGAGTCAGGTATTCAGTTGCAGCAGTAGTAACCCACCAGTAACCAAATAGCTATCCATGAAAGGATCTTTGGTGCCTGCGAAGAGCATTTGGCACTGGGAGATGACCTGAGTACAAGTCATAAAGCTTTCAACTGAAGCTGTGATTTTCAACTCTCTCCTCTTAGGAGTCTGTTTTTGTTAGATTACCCGAGAGACAGAGGAGGCAAGCACCTATCGCTGAGATTGCCATTTTGATTAGGTTTTCTTGGTTCCCTGCACATGACTATAGATCTGCTCCTCAGTACCTAGCACTTTTGAGACCAGCACCCAGGGTTCCCTGTTTCCACTGAACCAAGTAAGATGGTGATTTAAATGGTGGCTTACTTACAACAGAACTGTAAAAGGGCATCTCTCCCCTCCTCAAAGATCTCTAGCAGACACAGCTTTTTTTCTTAAAGTAGAAGAGGGATCATGGCATGCAGAGGGAGATTTTTTGTCTAGAAAGCAAGGCCATGTGTTTATTTTCAAGTGACTATCTGCTTAGACTAAACAAACTCTGAATGCCTTAGTCATTAAAGTTCTCTGTCCTTACTGTTGACATCATTTATTTCACCTTGGGGAAGCTCTTAATTCACCAGTTACAGTCACGTTACCTTTAAGTGGGGCCACAGGCTTGCTGCCTCATTGTCTAAACATTCTCCTCTCCTGCCCAGAGGTGAGTGAGCAACAGTGTAAATACCATTTGGGCAGTGTTTCAATTCCATCTCCAGCTGGTTAGTCTCAACACATTAATAGGTAAGATAAGGAACCTGGAGTGCCCACCCTCACTCAGCAGCAATTGCTACCAGGTCCCAAGGGATCTACTCTTACCCTTACCCCTCTTACCCCTTCACCTGGTCTGTCTTTTGTAGAAAGGCATAGCTGAGTTCCAGTCTCGTAATTGAAACTGTCAAAGTAGTCTGTGAAGGGCCTACAATTTCATACTACTTACAACTGAACAATTTAGCCTACTACTCTTTCATGGATACTGGTGAAAGACACAAGACACTACAGAAGAAGCAACAGGAGCTACATTTGTGGCAGTTGCCTCCACCCCAAACAAAAGTGATAACAAAAAGCCTAGATGGACACCTACATATGCATGCAGTGGGTTGGGTCTAAGAAAAAGAACTCTGAACCTGACGCACTCAACACTTTCATTGTAAACAGTAAGCAAATCTGTTTGTTGGGAAGAGACATTACCTCATCCCATAAGGTCAGTCAACAGATCACAGAGACAAGAAGGGTGGTAAGGCTTTTGTGTACAAAGCAAGAATGTGCAGGGATGCTCAGGGCTCATGGGTGGGTTAAGAATATTTTATTTAAGAACATAGAAAAGTATGCTGCTAGAAAAAAAAATACGGTATTTGCAGCTTTTAAAGAGATCTCAACAGGGACACAAGGTTTAGGGTAGGGATGCGGTCTGCCTAGCCAGGAGTGGGTATAGGTATGTAGAATTGGTGAAAAGGAACAGGTTCTGAAAATGAGTAGTAACTTGGGCCCAGCTTGTATTCAAAGCAACTTTGCATTTTTGTTCATTTCCTAATATTATTCTGAATCAAAAAGATTATTTCTAGAAAGACAACAGCATTAGATATCAAATCCACATTAGTTGAAATTTGCAAATAAGGTAAAACATGAGCTTTCCCTGCTCTCCATAGTAGTCTTACTTTGGAATACCTAAGTCCATTTTCAGCAGGTGTGAGGAAAGCCAGGAGACTCACATATGGAGACAAGGTTTTCCTAGGTGGAGGGGTGTTGCAGGCCAGGGAAAGAGCAACCAAGCAGCATTCCAAAAGACCTTGTGACTGCCTGGTTGATACAGATGTTGAAAAGCCAGCCTGGGGCACTCTGCAGCCTCAGAGTAGTTGATGAATTCCTATAGTCCTCCGCTCTACCAGCTGAGCTAACGAAGGGAATACTCTGCAGCCTCATAAACTGCACTTGTGCTGAGGCTTACGCCTGTTCAAGTGATGGGAAATTGCCCTGAAATACCACAAGTGAAGGAGGAACAAAATGGGGGGAGATCAAGTGTAACAAATGACTGGGTTGCTAATTCACTTCTATAGCAAATCTTTATTTTCTCAACCTCTTTCTGAAGTCAGGGAAAACCTTCAGAGAGCTATAAGAAATCTCAATTATAGGGGTTATAGGTAGATTAAGATGTTATAACACTCATTCATCATCATTAAAAGAAATTTTTCTATGTGTACATTTGTATGTGGGGCTATATGGCCTTTGTAATCTCAACAGGATACATTAAACTAAAGCTTCTGTGATTCAGACATTTAACCCTAGAGTAGAAATGATATTTGTCTAAGCTCACAAATTAAGAATAAACCAGAAAACAGGCCAGGCATGGTGGTGCATGCCTGTAGGTAGCAGCCTAGGAAGCCATGGCCAGGGCCAGGGATCGCAGTTCAAGTTCCACCGAGGGCACATAGCGAGACCTCGTTCCAAAAAAAAAAAAAAAAATAGCTAGGTGTGGTGGCACACGCCTGTAATCCCAGCTACCTGGGAAGCTGAGGCTGGGGATTGCTTGAGTCTGTGGTACCCTGGCAATGTGAGCCTGTAGTCCCACAGGCAAAAATGGCGAAATCTAGTCTTAGGAAAAAAAAAAAAAGAATAAACCAGGAAACAACCTAAGTCTCTTGTCTCCCACTTAAAGATTATTTTTTCCCCTTTCCCTAAAAACTCTACTCTCCTGGGGTAGTGAAAAACTGGAAAAATACATCAATATGGAAACCAGTTAAATCAAAAACACTAATATTATGGACAATGAACATAACAAAAACAAGTTTAACCGCATGTACAAACAGGAAAGTACCTATGAGTGAAATACAACCCCAGAAAACTACAATGCACATCTCAACATAATTCAATAGAAAACAAAAACACATAAAGGTAATTTTTGTATATGTGGAAAAGAATGTGAAGACACTCCAAGGAGTCATCGTCGGGAGGGTTATTTACTGTTTAAACCTACAAGCTTTGGGACCCATATCTAACAGTAACCTCTCCATTGTAAAAATGGTTACCAGATACATACTTCATTACAAGCTCAGGGAATGTACAAGACACAGCCAAAGTTGACAGGAATATAGAGCATAGAATGTAAGGTTTTAGCTTCTCCACCAGTGCTATTCCATAAATCTCCCACTGTGTGGCACTAGAAGGGACAAAATTCCTTACTCTAAGAAAATGCTTATAAGCTGAATGGTTTTAGGAACTCCAGTTGGCTGGAAGGGTACATTTGTAAGGAGAGAGACGTTATATTGTCTCTGAAGTCAGACTATTCAGACTTAAATCCCAGTGCTGTCATTAGCTGAGTGACAAATCACTAAATGCGTGCTCCTCAGTTTCCTCATCTATAAAATGGGGATATACCACTTCTTAGAATCACTGTATTAGTAAATTAATACATCAAGGACTTGGGACACCACCTGGCACAAAGTAAATAGCAAATGTTATTAACATTACTGGAAGCTAGCAGTTCCTCACTAATAGGCTCTCAGGGGCCTCTCAGCAACAATATAGCCTAGAAACAAAAGGAACTTTTAGTATTAAGAATTAAAACTTGTTTCATTCCTCCATAAAGACTAAGACCATTTTTTCACATCTTTTCTTTTATTGAAAAAAATTTTATAAAATGGCACTTAATAAAGAGCACAAACAAATCAACAGGGATAGGCTAGTGGAAACATAGACAATATAAAATAAAAAATATTATAGGCTTTTTTAATTGGTTAAGAGAACAAAATATAACAGGCAGGTTTGTTTTAAACAAATTAAAAGGCTCGGTTTTTTTTTCCCAATTTTCCCCAAATTAGATATATACACACTCATAAAAGTGGTGTGTGGAAACAATGTAATAAACAAGGAGTTGCATCCAAATTAAGGGAAACAGCTACTGAAACAGGAATTAATACAATTAAGCAACAGGTTAACAATTTTAAAAACTGGAATCTTCAAATGCTGCATGGCACAAAGCTATATTCTACGTAAGTACTGCTAGTTATGAAGGAGAAGAGATCTGTATGGCTCTTAACAAAAATGCTTTCTAGAAAAGCAAATTAAAATGATGCAATCATTAGACCAAGGAGACTACAGCTAGATATCAGAGCTAAAATTTCTCATTTGAGCTAGAAAATCTTATTTCTTCATAGTGAACTAAAATTTCAATACAAAATGGATATTTTTAACATTTCGTACATTATCCACTTTAAGTTTTCTCTTTCTTCCCCTTGAAAGCCATAATTCAGCATGACCCAGCAGAAAGATGGCTGCTTTTAGAATTGCCTACTTTATTTTTCTTTCTGTGGCAAGACTATCATGGAGCCTGGATATTTCAGGCTCATATGCATCCATGACCAGAGTCCCGCTATGGTCAAAAAACTTAGCAATGGACTTGGTGAATTCGGCTTCCCGCTGCTGCTTTGTTCTCCCACTGATGAAGGTCAGCTTCAGAGTGTATTTGTCATCGAACCTAAGCAAAGATAATAAATCAACAACCAAACACAGAGATTCAACCTCTAACAACAAAGTACCAAATGTTTCTGAGAAACAGTGCTGAGATGGCTACTGGTGGTTAAAGGAACACACAGAACTATTTAAAAAAAAAAAAAAAAGAAAGAAAGGAAATGCCTTCAAGATTCAAGTTCTGATTTATAGGTATTGCCATGTCTTCCCTGATTTAATTACTATGTGTTTCCTCTTCCCTGTTAGACTGTTAAGACCACCTTCTCTAATTCTGGACTTCAGTTTCATTATGCTAGCAGACATTTCTCTCCAATCTTATCTAGTTCTCTTTTGTTAGTTCTATACTTGGGCATAAACTTGTCTGAGAAAAGCCTTCCCTAACACTCCCAAATTGCATCATATATTGCTCTTCCATATATTGTTGGTGGGATTATAAAATGGTATAGTTGTTTTGGAAAACAGTCTGGCAGTTCTTTATGCAATCAAAAAGAGTTAGCAATTCATAGGTCCACACAAAAATGTATTTAAGAATGTTTATAACACTATTCATAATTACCAAAAGATGGGAACAACTCAAGTATCCAACCAATACTTGGATAAACAAAATGCAGTATATCCATTTCATGACATAAAAAGGAATGAAATACTAATACATGCCACACCATCGATGAATTCTGAAAGTATGTTAAGCAGTCAGTCTCAAAAGATCACTTATTACATGAGTAATCTAAAAAGACAAAGTAAATTAGTGGTCATTTAATATTAGAGGAATGGGGGGGGACAGGACTTAAGTTTTCTTTTTGAGGTGATGAAACTGTTGACTGTAATGTCTGCAAATATATTAGAACCAATGAATTATACACTTTAAATAGGTAAACTATATGATATGTGGAACTATATCTCAATAAAGTGGCTAAAAACATTTAAGTTGGAATGAAAATAATCAAAATGTTACTAAATTCTAGAATTCGGCAACTTAGTGGCTTGGTGCAGGGTACAGAATTACAATGGCTGAGGTCAAAGGGCAGACAGGAGCCCTTCCAGGAGGAGGTAAGTCAGCTTCAACAGCAGAATAAAGGTGTTTCTATTCACAGGCATCTTCACAAGTTTCTAACAAGAGATGCTCTTTAGTATAAGATGCTATACCTATCATTATATACAAATCACTGTGTTTAAGAGCTTTCTCTGTGCTAGAAACTGCATCTTTTTTTTTAGTAAAAATATATTCATTTTTCATATAGTCAAAAATTCAAAAATTTATTGCAGTATTACTACCAATAATAAATGAAGCCTTTAAGATATTTACATGCATTTACTTTAACTTTTACAAAATTATGTTTTCTATAACTAATTTCCATAATGAAAAAGAAACATACTCATTTAAAAGGAACAATCAAAATTTTTAAAATTTATTTTCTTACATCATTTTTCTCTCTCCAGGTGTAGTCTGAGTCATTCTCTGACAACCACAGCACCCATGAACCATCACCACAGTCCCCTGGGTTCTTCCCTCCCCCTCTTTGACCTCTTTTTCTCCCTTGCTGTTAGCCTTGAGCCAATAGTTGGCTTGAAATCTTATAGTAATTAATAAATTAGGGGCAAATAAGTTCTAAGTACTTTGTATAAGCCAGAAACTATCATTTCAATTCTCAGAGTAACCCCGAGTGTCAGGTATAAGGGGTGGCAAATTGTAAAGAATCTCAATTGTTTATGTGGAGTTGTGGCTATTATTTATTTTTTATTTATTACATATAACATTGTTATATGTAACAATGGTGGGTTTTCCCACCACCCCCCACCCCCCAATTTCCCCCATCTCCTACCCTTGCTCTATATTTCAGTTCTGCTGATAGTTTTAAGTTTTTCTTGTCCGGTTGTTTTCCCTGTCTCCCTTGTATAAGTGAGACCATCCTGTTTTTCTCTTTTTCTTTCTGACTTATTTCTGTTAACATGATTCCTTCTAGCTCCATCCATGCTGCTGTGAATGACGTTTGTCTTTCTTGATTGATGAAGAATATTCCATTATGTACATATACCACAGCTTTTTGAGTCATTCATGTACTTTGGGGTACCTGGGCTGTTTCCATGTTAATTCTTTTAAAGATCCACTATTAACCCGAGACCTCAGCAAAAATTCTGACACAAAGAAAGATTTGGGTGGTTCATGATTCTATCCTCTGTGTTTGACAAAGAGGGTAGTGTGCAATCTATTACATTTTTAGAAACTATCCTTTGTCATGAGTTATGCTTACCCATTTGTTTTGCTTTACATGACTTTAATGTTGCCACTCTTTATATTTGCCTATCATTCCCCACACAATATCATATTCTGTTGAAATTTTAACTGGGGCCTGTCTTTCATGACAGCATTAGCTTTTTTTTTTTATTATCTATTTATATATAAATTTCATATCTTTGTAATCCCAGGGATTCACCCCCCTTACCCTTCCCACCCTTTCTCCCTGCCCCAAGTTGTGTACTTCAGTTTGGTAGCTAGCTTTATTTTTTCCTATATCCCATATATTAGTGAAACCACTTGGTTTGTCTTTTTCTTTTTGACTTGTTTCTGCTAATATAATTTCTTCTAAGTACATACATGTTATCATAAAATTATCAAATTTATAATTTTTAATTAATGACTAATATTCCATTGTGTATATATACCACATCTTTTTCATCCAGTCATCTGTTTGGGGGCATTTAGGTTTCTTCCAAGTCCTTACATCTTTCTTTGATAGTAACTAAAAGCATGAGTTCTGGGCTCAAGTTTAAGCTGGAATTCTTGCTAAAATTCACCTGTGAGTTTAAAATTCATTAAGCTCTTTGGACCTATGTTCTCTATAAAGTGTGTTTTTAAAAATGAGAGTAGGTATTTAAAAAATACCAAGCTATGTTAAAAGTTCCAATTTTTATAATTAACACGGCATACCAAAAGTTACACATAGCTAGAGACAAGTTGGAATTTGAATCCGTATCTGAACACCTAAAAGACCTTGGGTGTCAGCTGCACAAAGTATCACCCACTGCTTGTCAAAAACAAACTCAATTTGCTGTTCTGGTATATCCAGTGCACTGCTCCAGGGATTCCTGTTGTCTGTCATAAAGTGCACTCAGGGTCACATAAGAAGCTAATGGGTTTCTTCAAAGAAAACGGATTTCCTATCTTGACAGTTCTGATATGACAGTTCTGTACTCTAACTGGTTCAGTTAATTGGCCATAAGGAAAATGACTCTTCATTTTCTACCAAAGTACATTTACATTATCACATAATTTATCCTGAGAGTACCTCTGTGATAATGCAGTGCCTCAGAAGTGCAGTGCTAGGAAAAACCATGTAGGTATTTCATATACCTTTCTTCATTTTACATGACTAGCACTAACATCTACATAGAGCAGGAACACAATAGACTGCCGCTGACAATGACTCAATACCTAGGGGAAATCCGATGCCAACTATAAGCATCTGTGAGGATAGCCATACCTTTTAAGACTGGAGGACAGCTGCCAAATGTCATCAGGATCCATCCCTGTAGGATCTTTCCTGTGGGCCACAAGAAAGATGCTCTTCTCCTTATATGAGGTATAAATGGTCAGGATTCCCATCATCACAAAATAGGTTCAAATAAGTTAAGGGGAAAATACACAACCATACATACAAAAGGGAAAAAATACAAATGACAAGGGCTACAGTGACTTTCATAAAGGTTGTTCTACTGCCTTATGAAGAAGAAGCAAGGCTTTACTCTGGTCAAAAAACATCTCAAAAGGAAGAAAGGAAAAATACAGGCCATAAACCTGTTCAGTTCAATAACAACATATATAAAAAATATTCTCTTTTACCTAGTTTCTCAACACTCATGTTATTTCTCTGTAAAATACACAATGGACTTGGTCACACATAACTAATTTCAAGGTAATTAACAGAGAAGTGACTTCAAATATTTTAATAGCAAAATGTACCCCAAATATTTTTAAAAAGAATATAGGAAAAGACAGAAATATAGTGAAAAGTGTAAGAACTTTGGAGTGAAGCAGTGCTACATTTGAATTTGTGGCTTTTAACAAACATAATTCTGACAAATTACTTCTTTCCCCAAGTCTTAGTATCACCACTGTCTTGTCATAAGATTTAGAGATGGTATATATATTTACTATCTAGCACACAAAAAACACTTAAAGTCTTTACTATTACATTAAAACTGACATGATTATAAAATAGCAATATTCTGTATTATATAAAATAAATATAACCAAATAAATGAAATTCCACTAAGGATGTTTTCTTGTGAGATAATATAATTGTAATAATGCTGTGTTGTTGTTCAAACTGATAGGGGTGTTACCTTCCCCCTTTTTGTTTTTTGTTTAAGACTGCAGATTTTAAGGAAGGTATGCTAAAATGTGAGAATGGCCTTATTTGAAATTTCCTTTCAGAAAGACGCAAGGGGGAGGAAAAAGTAAAATGGTTCAGGTGTGGTTCCTGGAAGGTGGGAAATCAGGGTATAAAAAGGGTGTGGAAACAAGAGAGGGATTCCAATATGGAGATCTATAGAGGTTCATGGAGGAGAGAGATTTGAATTCAGGTTTGGTTCCGGCCATTTTGTAAGATGGAGATATGAACCATGTGAGCTTGGTCATGTGTGGCCAAGGCCTGGGGCTAGCCACATGTGTGCTAAAGGCGGTTAAAAAGTTTGCAGATTTGAACTCCAGGTTGTTGGAGTTTGTTTTGCTGAGTTTGACTTGTGTCTGGAAGAGGCCGTGCAAAAGTTAGGCCTAAAAAGAAAATGAACTTGGCTGGGTCCGGTACCATGAAGTTCCTTCAACGACCTGGAGGACAAGAAGACGGCATGGAGGAGCTGAAGCACGCCAAAGGAGCACGCCAAAAAAAGATGTCTTCAAACACGTGGAGAGGAACTCTGACTGGCTGACATTGGTGAGATGATCAGGACTGAGAGACTGAGAATTTTTGGGCAATCTGGGAAAGGACTTTGGACAATGCTGAGAAAGGTTTTGGACAATGTTAAAGTAATCGGAGTTTTTACTTACATGTTTCTTTTGTAGTAATTAGGAAATCACTTTGTTAGAAATAAATTAGTCTGCACTGACAGTCTTGTTTGACTTGGTATTTTAGTTGAAAAGGATGGGGATGGTGAAAAGAACCCATGAGAGTTTAAAAGAGAGAAAACTGACAAACTAGTGTAAAGTTTAAACTGTGTTTCTAAGTTTTTTTTTTTAAGTCTAAAAGAGGGAAAGAAAGCAGAGTCAAGGAGCGCGCCAAAAAAAGATGTCTTCGAACACATGGAGAGGAACTCTGACTGGCTGACAAGCTGATGTTTATATATCAATAGTAGGCAGGTATAGTAAAAATGCTAACAGTTTGTAGCCTGCTTCCAAGAAAGAGAAGCAGGCAGACAGATGTATCTAGTTTCAGTTAAAGGTAATTGCTAATGTAAACTGCTAGTAGCTTGCTTCCTAGAGAAAAAAGCAGGCAAAAATGTGTTAAAGTCAAAGTCAAAAAGTAGCCGGGCACGGTGGCTCGGGCCTGTAAGCTTCAGCCTATGAAGCGGCTGGGGCTAGGGATCGCAGTTCGAGTCCCTCCTGGGGCCTTTAGCGAGACCTAGTGCCAAAAAAAATAGCTGGGTGTGGGGGCGCGTGCCTGTAATCCCAGCTACCTGGGAAGTTGAGGCTGGGGATTGCTTGAGTCTGTGGCCCCCCCACCCCGGGCAATGAGAGCCTGCAGTTCCACGGGCAAAAATAGCGAAACCTAGTCTCAAAAAAAAAAAAAAAAAAGTATTTCTTTTGTCATCCTGTTTCAAAACATTTTTGGAATTCCTTTGGAAACTGTCTCCAGAACCTGTAAGTACATTCTTTTGAATAGTCTTAAAGTAGAACTAATAATGGGGTGATAATCTGATTACTGAAAGGAGTCAAAGTGCCACTCTTAGAACTGAGTTTTAGGAAACAATGTGGATGTTATTTTTGATCAGGACCTGCTTTGTTAAATGATCTGCTAACATCTTATGAAGAAAAATTCCCCAGCAGAATTTTAAAGAACTATTTCCAGTAGCAGCAACATTGGTAAGAAAAGTAAACTTCCTACCAGCTAGTACAATGCTGCACAGAACAGTCACTCAGTAGCAATTATGTGGCTACTTTTAAGATTGGGGGGCTGGCATGGTGGCATGTGCCTGTAAGCTTCAGCCTATGAAGGGGCTGGGGCTAGGGATTGTGGTTCGGGTCCTGCTCTGGGCAACACAGCGAGAACTAGTCCCAAAAAATAGCTGGGTGTGGTGGCACGTGCCTATAATCCCAGCTACCTGGGAAGCTGAGGCTGGGGATTGCTTGAGTCTGTGGTACCCTGGGCAACGTGGCAACATGAGCCTGTGGTTCCATGGGCAAAAATAGTGAGACTTAGTCTCAAAAAAAAGAGATTGTGGTAGACAAGTGTATTTTAACATAGAAAAACATCCAATATATCTTTTAAGTTAAAAAGTGCAGTATGTACAGCTTGAATGGGCATGTGTGTATGGGGGGGGGAGTGTCAGTGAAACATACGAAAACTGTTACTATAAACATATATAACTTGTAATTATTGCAATAATGAGTTTGCTGTATTTAGTTTTTTTGAGAAATAAAGCTGGAAAATAACAAACTTAATTTTATATCTATAAAAAGGAGAGCAGAAAGGAAATATCTGAGAGTCACTTACATATCAAATGTTATAAAAATCTCATAAATCTTAACAGGTGAGTAGGTGTTACCCATATTTATAAAGGAGCAGCCTTTAAGCAGTTAGTTGCACAAGATCACAAAACACATTGACTATACACTCAGGTTCACAATTTCCATAATAGATTCTTAATTGCAAAACCCTGTACCTCCTGCTCAGTACCATGTAGTCCAGCTCCTCAGCCTCAAGGATACCTGATTTAGAGTGGTGCCTCCCAAGGTTCCTAGAATCAGTGCTTTGCTTTGAAGCATCACTTCAGTGGTGCACTGCTTACTGGAAAAAGGTCTGGGTTAAAAAAGAGCTGGATCTCACTATGACTGTGTTTTGCTACTAGTGCTCACATACTGGATTTATATAATAACCTCTATAATTACTAGAGAGAATTAAAGATAAAATATCCAAATAAAATCTACAATATCAATGATAATTACTACATAAACACATAGATGTCCACATCTCATAATGTTAAATTCCAACAACTGCAGGGTACAACATAAAAGTTAGCTTCTTTGGAAGCAGAGAGAAGTATCAGAAATTAAAAACAAACAAAACACTAAAAAATAAACTTGAGCATAATAAAGGATATGAAACAACACACAAAGCCAAAACAGGCTTGGACTCTGGAAATGGGTGCATATAATCCCAAATCAAAGCCACTATGGCAAAGAAACAGGAAATGGTACAGATGGTGAGGCGACCGTCAATTAGACCAAAATTCTCCACATATTTGTACTTTTCCAGCAGTACCTAGGCAGAAAGACAAGGAATCAAGATATGAGGAATATTTCTATACTAGTACCTGCTTTTACTCATTTCAATGATAAAAGTTCAGTATCTGGGACTATCAAATAGTTCCCTTCAATCACAATTTTACCACAGAAGCAAAAAAGACTCAATTTACAACAAATCCCAGCAAAACAATTTATCAACTTCTAAAAAAAATTTGTTTTTTTAAATACTCAAACTTTCCTTAGGAGTTTCCTAGCAAAAATTTTTTGCCCTTCTTTTAAATGGATAGATGACTACTTGTGAGTGAATATTCTATATTCCAGGCAAATTAACCTCAAGAGACTACTAATTACTGGAATTCTTTATATGTACTATCAGATCCCTCAACTCAAGCAAGTACCTTTTTGGCAGAATCATCCAAAGAATTTTTCACAGCTGATCCATCCCATTTGTCAATTTTTATAGGTTTATCATCAATCTTCCACTGTAAAACAAACAGAAGAGTTTTGCATGAAGAGGCACATCATCTGAGTAAAATGAATTACTTATTTTGTTAGGAACACCCTCAAGTATACAAAACATTTATTCTGTTTTCTCATGCTAAACAGCTCAAAGTCACACCACTTAAAAATGATACACAAAGAGACCAGGTTACTATTCAGGTGGTACTCAAATGTTGCCTATCTCCATGCAGAAAAGTCAGAATATAATACACCAGAATCCTAATGGGAACTCACACAATCCCAATTTCATTTTATCCAAATATAAAAAAGAAATCCACTCATTAATCCTTTGATTCTGGCTGGGCACGGTGGCTCGTGCTTGTAAGCTTCAGCCTATGAAGTGGCCAGGGCTAGGGATCACAGTTCGAGTCCCGCCTGGGCCCATAACGAGACCTAGTTCCAAAATAAATAGCTGGGCGTGGTGGTGCGCGCCTGTAATCCCAGCTACCTGGGAAGCTGAGGCTGGGGACTGCTTGAGTCTGTGGTACCCCGAGCAACAAGAACCTCGGTTCCACGGGCAAAAATAGCAAGACCTAGTCTCAAAAAAAATAAAAAATAAAAAAATCCTTTGATTCTGTGACCACAAAACTCAGAAAATATACATTCATGCACTTTTAGACACTAACAAAAAGAGGTCAGTCTCCTTTAAAACATCTCTGTTAGTGAATAACTTTTACATTTTACCAGTCTGTATTAACTGTAGGAAACATCAATAACAGTCAACTGGAAAGAACACTGTGGATAAAAAACCAATTGCAAACATCAGTTTTGTTACTGATAAATCCTGTTCCAATTTCCTTATCTATATCTATAGAGGCTTAGAAAGATTCCCAAAAACCTTGCTTACAGGAACTACATTAGACTGTTACAGGGAAGTGATTCTCTCACACTGTTGGCAGAAAAGCCAACAAAAATGGTATAACACCTATACAAAAATGGTATAACACCTATAGAAGACAATTTAGTATATTGGATTCAATGTCCTAATTCTGGGAATTTTTCCCTATTTGCCTATACATGAAATAATAGACAAGGCCACTACTGCAGCAGTATTTGTCAAAAACAAAACAAAACGAAAAAAAAAAAACCTATAACTTAAGCATTCACCAGTGATTATTACAGCTGCAACACAACTATGTTACATAATGATGAATAAAACTAATCAAAATAATAGCAACTTGAAGCTTTAAAGGTTACTTCATAAATACTATAGACAAAAAAAAAAAGTTTTAAAATTGAAATGTAATTTACAAGCCATAAAGTTCACCATTAAAAATGTACAATTCAAGGCCGGGCACGGTGGCTCGTGTTTGTAAGCTTCAGCCTATGAAGCGGCCGGGGCCAGGGATTGCGGTTCGAGTCCCGGGTGGGGCCCGTAGTGAGACCTAGTTCCAAAAAAAATAGCTGGGCATGGTGGTGCGCGCCTGTAATCCCAGCTACCTGGGAAGCTGAGGCTGGGGATTGCTTGGGTCTGTGGTACCCCGGGCAATGAGAGCCTGCGGTTCCATGGGCAAAAATAGCAAGACCTAGTCAAAAAAAAAAAAAAAAAAGTACAATTCAGAGCTGCTTAGTACATTCACAAGGCTGTGAACTCATCTACCATGTAATTCTGTAATATTTTTATCATCTCCAAAGAAACCCTAGAAACAAAAGCAGTCACTCCTACTCCCCTAAACTCCCCAGCCCTGGTAATAATGACTTACCTACTTTGTATGGATTTACCTAGTCCACATTTCATATAAATGAACTCAAACAATATGGGATCTTTCATGACTGGCTATTCTAATTCAACATAGTCTGCAAGGTTCATCCATGTTATAACTTGTCGATACTTTACTCTTTCCTATGGTCAAATAACTTGTCTACTGCAAAGGTATACCACTTTATCAATTCATCTGCTAGTGGACAGTTGAGCTGCTCCTACCTTTAGACCATTGTGAATGTAATTGTATACAACTGTTTGGATGTACACACACTTTAATTCTGTTCGATTAAACCTAGGTGTGGAATATGTTGAGTCAAACATTTGGTGACGCTGTGTTTAATTTTCTCAGGCACTGACAATCTGTTTTTCAAAATGCTTGCATCATTTTATATTTCCACCAGCAATGTCGCAGGTTCCAATTTAACTACATTTTCACCAACATGGGTTTACCTTGTACCTCACTGTGCTTAGATATGAATTTCTCTAATAACTAGTGATGTTGACCTGGGCACCTATGGGGTTTCCAAAGGGGGTGAAAACCAACCAATAACATTGAACATCTTTTCAAGTGTTTGCTGGCCACCTGACTATCTCCAATGGAGAAATGCCTATTCATATCCTTTGTTGTCCTTTAAAAGAGGACTGTATCTTTTTTATTACTGAGTTGTAAGATTCTTTATATATTCTAGATATATTATCAAATATGGGTTACAGATATTTCCTTTCATTCTGTGGGTTGTATTTTTGCTTTCTTTTTTTAATTAAAGAAAAAAATGTTTTTTAATATCATTGTCAGACCCAGCGTTCTCCCATCACTCTGACATGTGTGCCATCATCTTAGCCTTTTGAGCCCTTCCCACTCTGATTCCCCCCCCCCCCTTGTTCTATATTTCAGTTCTGCTGATATAGTTTTAAATTTTTCCTGTCTGTTTGTTTTCCCTGTCTCCCTCATATTAAGTGAGATCATCCCATATTTCTCTTTTTCTTTCTGGCTTATTTCTGCTTGTATTTTTGCTTTCTTGATAGCATCTTTTGACACAAAAATTTATGCTGAAGTCAAAGATAACAAGTACTGAAATAATATTAGTTTGCAAAATAATATTTTGAAATCACCACCTTGTTTCTTTAAAAACAATTTCAGTAATGTCATAAAATTTCATCTTCTTTGTCAGAACTGGGTCACAGGGCACAAGAGAAGTCTTGTAAGCTATCATTAATACTGAAAGGAGACAAATAATCTATGACAAAGATCATTCTGTGGGTGACAACACCAAGGTTTGAATGTAGGTCCTTCAACCTTAAAACATGCGCTTTTCTTTTTTTTTTTTTTTGAGACTAGGTCTCGCTATTTTTGCCCATGGAATCACAGGCTCATGCTGCCCAGGGTACCACGGACTCAAGCAATCCCCAGGCTCAGATTCCCAGGTAGCTGGGATTACAGGCGTGCACCACCACGTCTAGCTATTTTTGGGAACTAGGTCTCACTGTTTTTGCCCCATACGGCTGAAGCTTACAGGCACGAGCCACCATGCCTGGCTTCAAAACACGCTCTTTTCACTACCACTTTAATCAGCATGGAGTCTGTTCCAGTATGAGAGGCAATGTACTAAGTAAGGAAAAGCACTGAAGTAAATACTGGGAAGCCCAAATTCTAGAATTGTTACTAACTCATTTAGTGGTCTTAGGAAAGCTGCATCATCTTCCTTTTTCTAACAATGTCCATGTCCATAAGATGAGACTGGGACAGAACTTCAAGCTTTCTTCATTATAAACAATTTAGAGAAACCACTATTAAGCAGAATAGATTAAAAAAAAAAATTAAAACACACACAACCAAAAAATTTAAAAAAACCCTTAGAATGACAGAGCCAAAGGGATTTAAAATCATTAAGACAAGTGTTCTCAATCTGCAAGTAACTGTTAAAATGTCTGAGAAATAAATAAATAGCTATGTGTGAAAACATGTAGCTGTCTACAGCCCATGTTCAGACTATCTGATTCAAGTCCAGGAATCTATTTTTGACCAAGAACCCAATGTAGTCTGATGTAGTCTTTCTATCCTATCATAAAAAATATTTATCTCAGAAAGCTAAAGTACAGGTCAACCTCTAGTTAGTGCCTATATGTATTTTGTTGAGTCGTTATGTACTAGATACATAGCTTAAGGTATATACTATTATTATCTCACTCTACAGATGGGGAAATTGAGAAACAAAGTGATTTTTTGGCCAACTAAGTTGGCCAAGAACACATATCCAGTAATTAGTCAAGTCATGTTTCAAAGACAAAAAGACAGGCAGGCTCTAGAATCTAAAAGCTGTGTTTTAAAATGAGGCTGAATATCAGGAGATAGAAATACACAAATGAGTTTAATAGGGTCCAGAAAGCATGGCTTAATAATGACTTAAATAGCCAAAACAGATTAAGCAATTTTTCTCTATTGTTTGCTATGTAGAAAAGAAAATAACTTCATATATTTCGGTCAAAATAACTGACTACAATGATCTAAGTCAAGTTATTATGCTATGGTGTATGGAAAATTGCACTAGCATACCTATTTTTAAGATCAGAGAGTTATTAGAACTGTTTTATGCTTAAAAGTCAGTCTCGTAGGAAAAATTCACATCTGTTTAGGGAAAGCTAGAAGCACATTTACATTCTTTACTGTATTTCTTTGTGTCAAATGAAACTATAGCTGCCAGAAATAAAAACTCCCCACAAATAGAGCCAAATCAAATTAAAGAGACTATAAATTAATAGTCACTCATTCCCATAGTTAAAGCATAGCCTATTCAGTCAGATCCTGAACATTCTCCTTCACCGTATGGTCAATTTTCAAACAAGAGGCACCATTCTCCAGAGGCTGTTTCTGAAAACTGAGGTAGCAGATGTGAATTTTTTTTATCTTCAATACTACATGTACTTATTTTGTATTGATCACTATAGAGAGCTAAGAAGCTCTTCCAAGAATATAAGCCGATAGAAAAATTTACAAGACAGTATTGCCACATGCAATAAGCAGTAGAGAATTCAGAGATGGAACAAGTCAATCTAAGAGTAATTTCCAAGAAAAAGCACTTAAACAGCTCTTAACATTTCTACTCTGCTCCTTACTTCTTGGCTAACACATAATTTAATCCTGGCAACTGCTCCTTTGTGACTTTTATCCATTTCTGCTATTCAAGTTGAGTTTTCATAACATTGTCATTCTATTCTTATTATTAAGAACATAAAGAACATTTTATTATTAAGAACATTTACCAACACTACACAACCTAACATGTACCACAAACTTGTAATACAAATCCGCAGTTTGCCTAAGAAAATTAAGTTCAATAAGATCACGTAATTTATCCAACACCATGTAACTCAACTTGCTACATTAAAACATGAACTTGTCTTTCTTTTTTTTTTTTTTTTTTTTGAGACTAGGTGTCGCTATTTTTGCCTGTGGAACCGCAGGCTCTCGTTGCCCGGGGTACCACGGACTCAAGCCATCCCCAGCCTCAGCTTCCCAGGTAGCTGGGATTACAGGCGTGTGCCACCACGCCCAGCTGTTTTTTTGGAACCAGGTCTCACTACGGGCCCCAGGCGGGACTCGA
>PVHY01002330.1:0-83488 GCA_004024945.1 Uropsilus gracilis | reverse complement strand
AGGTCTCGCTACGGGCCCCAGGCAGGACTTGAACCACAATCCCTAGCCCCGGCCGCTTCATAGGCTGAAGCTTACAGGCACGAGCCACCATGCCCGGCCTGGGGTGCTTACCTTTCTATGAGAAAATTGAGTTCATCCCCTAAATCCTATTTATCATTTCAAGTCTCATTATTAGTACATTATTTTACCTAAAATTCAGCTCCCTTCTTCCTCCTGAACTGTCAAAACTAAGAAAACTTACAGTGAAATTTTGTACCAGACACTACCTTTATGTATTTTATGTATCAGACATTACCATATGTACCAGATACTGCCTTTCTGACTTGACCCTCATCCCTCTTGTAAGGTAGGTGTTGTTACCATGATTTTACAGCTGAAGAAACTGAGCCTCAGTATCAGAGTTACTTTCCTAGTCATAGAGAGAGGAAAGACAGAGCTAGGATCCACACCGTATCTGTGTGAACCCCAACATGTGCTTTTCCTAGTGTTCCACTAAGTTAGAGTTGTTTTGAACCGAAAACCCAGGGCCTTACTTACCTCTTCATATCAAGGACCAAGTCATTTCTCAAGCAGGGCAGGAAGCCTTTGGATCCTCATGGGCAGATGTATGTAGGCTTTGGTGGGCCCACAAGCTGCCTAGGGTGAGGTAGCAATTCACTACTTCTGACTCTTTTGGCTCCCTCAATGTCTTTGCTTCCCTACCAGGGAGATGGCCACCTCAGGAATCTACAAGCTGGATGATGGGAAACCTTATTGGAGTAATTGCTTTCCAGCCAAAAATCTGCTTCGGGTACCGGAGGAAGGTAGGTGACTTTTTGATTGGATCCTGGAACTGTGAAAGAGAACATCAGTGAGAAAATTGGCAAAATTCAGAGGACTGTAGATGAGTAACTAATACTATACAGTATTCATTTCAGATTGGAGGGGGGGGAAACCTTCCTAAGGATTTCCTTCTTGCTAAAAACCTACCCCAATTAAAATTGGAGCTCCTTATTTTAGTCCTCAAGATCTTTTCTGATCTAACTGATTGGACTCTGCTGACTTGCCAGCCTCATCTCTTTTTTACCCCTCACTTTCATCCTGACATACTCTACCTTCCCTGTTAGGAGTTTTAGCACCAGGTTCCATCCTCTGCTGTTCTGTGGTACCAGTGTTTCATATTCCTGGGTGCTTTGTGTGCTTTTCCCTCTGCTCTGCCTTTCTGTTTTTTTATCTCCACCTAGTGAACTTTCAACTTACAAGATCTAGTACATGCCCTAGGCTGGCAGCTCTCCTCACTGGGCTTCCATAATACCTCTTATATTTTGAGCTCCAGTGTCTTAGGGTCTTTCTCATTCCTATAGCCTCAGCACCTGGCAGAGTAGATACTCAGAAAAGATCTGAATGGGGGCCGGGCATGGTGGCTCGTGCTTGTAAGCTTCAGCCTATGAAGCGGCCGGGGCCAGGGATCGCGGTTCGAGTCCCACCTGGGGCCCGTAGTGAGACCTGGTTCCAAAAAAACAGCTGGGCGTGGTGGCACATGCCTGTAATCCTAGCTACCTGGGAAGCTGAGGCTGGGGATGGCTTGAGTCCGTGGTACCCCGGGCAACGAGAGCCTGCGGTTCCACAGGCAAAAATAGCGACACCTAGTCTCCAAAAAAAAAAAAAGATCTGAATGGATGGTTGTAGACAGGGACCATGGCTCAGGATTCATTTAACCACTCATTCAGCAACCCTCACAGTGTAGTA
The DNA here is from genome assembly GCA_004024945.1 of Uropsilus gracilis. Lineage (NCBI taxonomy): Eukaryota > Metazoa > Chordata > Mammalia > Eulipotyphla > Talpidae > Uropsilus > Uropsilus gracilis. The sequence goes on along the minus strand of PVHY01002330.1, from coordinate 81,760 downwards.
AATTCTGTGCAGATGTTGGGAATACTGAGATGAATGAATTAAGATCTACTTTCAATGGAATTTCCACTCTAGAAGAGAAGTAAGTGAGCAAATAAAATAATTACAGATTTGAGTGAATGACTTGCAGTAAATGAACTATTAGTACAGGAGAAAACATATTCTAGAATATTGTCTTGATTTTTGTTATGTGGGCTTACTGGTAAACCTCATATTTATCTTTTTGTTTGCACACATTTTCTAATTGTTTCTACAGGGAACATATATTATTAGTATTCTTTTTAATGCCAGCTGTTATTTTCTTATCCTTAGCCTCTAATGCAATCTTTCCCCTAAGATGATGGAATTCTAAGTCTAAGGTCTTGAGAAGATGGAACCTGTTGAGATGAACCTAATTAGCTGGCACAGGAAAGAATGAGGGGAATCAAGGAAGGCTTACAGAACAGGAATTGGGTTTTGATATGACATGGGGTCTTGAAAATCACTTAGATTTGGAGAAAAATTGTGGAGAAAACAATCAGGCAAGTTATCCCACCTTTTTGAGTCTTAGCCTTTTAATCTGTAAGAAGGAGACAGAAATGCATTCTTTGCCAGGTTTGGAAACCCATTAAATGAGATAAATATATAGACTCCATCTCTACCAATGTCACACTAGCTGATGCATATTATTAGGTCACTAGAAACTATTTGGGGGTTAAGTATTATAGATGCATGTTCTATAACTGCAATAATTGTTACTTTGAAGGAGTTTGTTTCACCTCACAGTTCTGGATATTATCAATAGGTCGAGGACACTGGTTAGTAGCTCGGAAAGGAAACCTCAAGAAGAAACCCAAGTCTATGGTTGAGGTACCAGCTGAAGGTCAGGAAAGTGAGAAGACTTCTGATACCATGGTAAAGAAAGGGTTTCGACAGGAAAACCAAACGAACCTTCGTGAACATGTCCTAGACCGGGCTTTTCTGGTAAGAGTGAATGCATCCTGCAATAGCTGGCAGTATTATATTATCCATGACTTGGGTGGAGGGGGGGCAGGTAATTACCCTGATGTACTCTGGTGCACCCCTCCCACCCTACCCCAACTCTTAGAGTGTTGTTGGCATATTGAATACAGCTAGGATGATGAAGGAGCCAAAAGTTTCTTTGCATGTAACACTTTCTTTACTTCCATCTTATGTGATATCCCCATTACATTGTTGACATGTGCAGATGGGGAAACTGAGGCTCTGAAGTGTAACTTGCCTTGGTCAGTATTCCACCACTAGTAATTAGAACTCTGCTCTATTTCACATTAGAACTACTCAAGATTGGAACTCTGGTCTCCTGACTCCAAAGCTTATGTCTTACATTATTCAGGTTAAAAAAAAAAACTCTTAATTGAGTTGGAGAGGCAAAGGAGCAGGTCAGCAGGAACAATACTCTGGGGATTTCCTTCTGTGCCTGACTGGTTGTGGAGCTTGCTGCTCAGTGGTAGAGAGAGCTCTCCAGGAGTGGGAGCACTGGCAGAATCTTACGTTCTGAAACCTTCTTTCCTGGAGCAGGCTTTCCAAAGAGCACTGGCCTAGCTGACATGGTGATCAGCCAGGCAATTTCACATCTTTGTGCAATGCCTCAGTGACTTTGCAAAGAAAGACACATTTTTGTAAATCAATACTAATGTGGAGTCCAGTTCTCACAGCTTCCTGAGAATTCTCTGGCAGCCTGCTTTGTACCCAGGTTTGCTTTTAGTTTACAGAAGCATTTCTGCACAGATCAGATGTTGAAAGAGAAATTAAAAGGGGTAGTTGGTTGCATCTCAGCCTTATGTGGGTAGTGTAAGTGACTCCACATGTAAAGGATAACTATCAAGTAGAAAAGGAATGGCTACTATCTTATGTCTATGCCTTTTTTAAAAAGTAATTTAATTTTTAAATTTTGCACATATATATATATATTATGTCTATTTCTAACAGTAAGGAAAAGCTTCCCAGAACTGGCCTCCCACCCCCCCACAGCCAGTTTCTCATTGGTCAAACCTAGATCATGTATCCCAAATCTTTGTTTAGAAGCTCAACTTTGGCTAGAAGTACTACCTAGATCATGTATCACAAGTCTTTGGTTGACTTGGACAAGTCAAGGTTTTAATCTTAGAGCTGGGTTTTAGCTGTAAGCTGAGGCTTATCCCTTCAGTGTGGTGTTAGCTATACAAAGATGTCTAAATAGCATCTGGGTTCTTTAGCAAAGAAGTAGACCAAGTAGAGCAGTGACTCTAAGAAAGGTAGTTAACAGTGACTGTGGTCGTCTCTCCTCTCCCTCCCCTGTCTTACCCTTTACCTGTGTATCAGACACAATAGTTTTTTATAAAATTGCTATCAGCCCCCTACCAAAAAAAATCTGGCAACTTTCTGTTGACTTTGGGGTAAAATTTATACTCCTTTACAGAGTCAGCATAGACCAAATGGTTTATTGATTATTATCCTGGTCTTATTTTGCTTTTCATCCTCTCAAAACCACCTTGCTTTTTCTCACTTTGGTAACTTTCACAACTTCTGCCACCTACTGTCAAAGAACAAACTTCTGTTTAACTCTTAGGTTTGAGTTGAAATATTTTCTTCCTTAAGTATGTATTTCTTCACTTTTAAACTTAGGTTAGGACCTCCTGTTACCACCTCCCATATCATCTTGGAGTTCTCCTTTAGAATACTTATCACATTTAGAAATACTTCCATGTTACTTCACTTCTCATGCAGTTGTAAGTTCTTTGAGAACATGGAATGTTTCTGCTTTTTCTTCATTGTCTTCCCAGTACCTAATCATAATAGGTACCATAAATAAAGGTTAATAGCAAAAGGGAATGAACTTTGATTAAACAGATGAAATAGAAGCTCTAAAGGTAAGATTTTCCTTCTAACTTTTTAATTATGAGGCAACATATGGTAGTCAAAAGAGCACAGAGTTTAATGATTATGGATTTGAATTCAAATCATAGATCTGTCACTTGTTACCTGTGGCAAGGTACTTTACCTCTGTTACTCTTGTTTCCCTCATTTAAAATAGGAGATAATCTTACCTATGTCAAAAGGTTTAGCTATGAATAGAAGAAAGCTTGTTGATTATTTAGCATAATACTTGGTGTGCTCAGTAAATAGTTGGTGAATAAATAAGTGAATGAACAAGTAAATAAATTATGACTAATATATGATTGCCCAATGAGGGAAAACTAAATAAGAATAGAAGAGAAGATAAAGCCCCAGAAAAAGTTTTTTTTTTCAGTCAAGTAAAAGACGTAGGACCTAGAAAAGACAAAGAAGGAACTGAGAGGGAGGATTACCCAAAGGAACTGTAAGTTAGTGTTATCATCCTTGTCTTATGAATGGGGAGTTAAGAGACATAGGACTGAGACAGCAGCTTGGTTCTGAGCAACTCCATATTCTTTTCACTATACCAGGCCACCTTCCACAATAGGGAGTCATTTGTTGTCTTGGTCAATTATATGGGGTCTTGGGAGCTGACTCTTTGCACTGTGTTTCAGCTGAAGCACCACTGTGTGAAGAAACCCTCAGAATTATGTAACATCAATGTCAGTGGCCTGAAATTCTCCAAGGTATGGCCAACAGGGGTGTGCCTGGGAGGTGAGTGAGCACTGGCTGTTTGTCAGTTGCATCTCTAGAGTCCTTGGGAATGAAAATCTGGTTCTGAAGGGGTATGTTGGTGGGAAGGTCAGTCAAGGAACCAGTGACTGAGTGTAAACAATATTCAGACACAAAACTGTTATAAATTTGGCATTGTCATTGTCTCTTGTGAGGTGAATTAAAGGAAGTAACCTGATGGAACTGGGTTTGAATTTGTCAAAGAATATTGCTAGGCATGTGTGATATTGACTTCCCTTTGAAAAAGCCTATAGGAGAAATTTGTCTCAGACCTCAGTGCCAAGAGTGACTGACATTGGTTCTCCAAGGATGCTAGTTTGTTGGTAACTTATAGATGCCATGACTCGTGTAGTGGATCATGTTTCTTTCTTTTCCAGCAGCTTCCAGTCATTTGCTGTTGTCTCTTAGAACCCTCGGTATTTCTGAAGTGTCTGTAATAACTTCTTCATTTTTGATTCTATTTATTCAGGTTTTCTCTCTTTTCTCCTTAGTGAGCCTAACTAGAGGTTTGTCTATTTTATTTTATTTTTTCAAAGAACCAGTCTTTGATTTGATCTTTTGAACAGTCTTTTGATAATTCAGAAACAGAGGGTTATCACAGATGACACAGAAGTACAGAAGATCATTAAAGAGTATTATGAGTATCCTATTGCCAACAAAGAAATGGACAGTGGCCGGGCACGGTGGCTCATGCCTGTAAGCTTCAGCCTATGAAGCAGCCGGGGCTAGGGATCGCGGCTCGAGTCCCGCCTGGGGTCCGTAGTGAGACCTAGTTCCAAAAAAATCGCTGGGTGTAGTGGCATGCACCTGTAATCCCAGCTATCTGGGAAGCTGAGGCTGGGAATTGCTTGAGTCTGTGGTACCCCGGGCAACAAGAGCCTGCGGTTCCACGGGCAAAAATAGCAAGACCTAGTCTCAAAAAAAAAAAAAAAAAAAAAAAAAAAAAAAAAAAAAAAAAAAAAAAAAAAAAAAAAAAAAAAAAAAAAAAAAAAAAAAAGAAATGGATAGATTCTTAGAATCATACAATCTTCCAAGACTGAATGAGGAAGAAATAGAAAATCTGAACAGACCCATTATAAGCAAAGAAATTGAAACAATTTTCAATTCTCTCAAAAAAGCGCAGGACCAGATGGTTTTACTAGTGGATTCTATTAAACCTTCAATACCTATACTTCTCAAACTCTTCCAAAAAAAATCAAGGAGATGAGAATGTTCCCAAATATATTTTGTGAGGTCAACATTACCTTGATACCAAAAGCAGACAAGAATATCACAAAAAAAAAAAAAAAAGAAAGAAAGAAAAAAACATTTTGCAGTCCAAAGTCCATGGGGAACATAGATGTGATAATCCTCAACAAAATCTTAGCAAACTAAATTTAGCAGTACATTGAAAGGATCATACACCATGACCAAGTGAAATGTATTCCAAGAATGTAAGACTGGTTCAACTTCTGCAACCCAGTTAATATATTTCACCACAGCAGCAAAAGGAAATAAAAAAAATCAATGATCACATTAATAGATACAGAGAAAACATTTTATAAGATCCAACATTTATTTATGATGAAAATTCTCATTAAAATGGTGAAAACAGGATCATGCTTCCATATAATAATGGTTATATGTGACAAACCCACTACAAATACCATTCTCAATGGGAAGAAACAAAGATTTTCCTTTAAGATCAGATATAAGACAGGGATGTCCATTCTTATCACTATAATTCGACATAGTATTGGAATTTATAGCTAGAACAATTAGTCATAAGAAATAAAGGAATTCAAATTAGAAAAGAAGTAAAACCATCACTATTTGCAGATGGCATGATGATAATATAAGTAGAAAATCTTATAGATGCCACCAAAAAGCTGTGAGAAACAGTAAATCAGTATAGTAAAGTAGGAGGCTACAAAGTCTTTTGTGTTCCTATAGATGAACAGCAAACTAGAAGAGAAAAATCAAGAAAATAATCCCATTTATAATCACATAAAGAATTAAGTGCATAGGAGTTGATTTAACAAAGAATGTGAAAGATTTAAACAAAAATGTTTTACAAAACATTGTTAAAAGAAATAAGGCACAAGAAAATGGAAAAATAGTCCATGCACTTGGACTAGAAGAATGAACAGTTTTAAAATGATTCTTCCCCAATGCAATAAACAAAAGAAGTAAAAGAACCCTTCCAGCCTCAATGAGTGACTTCCTCGTTCTAAGAATGTGTCTTGCCTCTGAGATCTTTGCTTTTACCAACAGCAGTTCTGGAGCTTTGGGAGGTCTCAAGCAGAGAACTAATATTATGTCTTTCCAAATGCCTTTCCACAGGCTAAGGAAAAGGACTTCAAGCATTTTCATTCTGTGATTTACATCAATGCCTCAGAAAACCTGCTGCCTCTAGGTAAGATTTTTTCCTTCTGAAAACTGCCTTGTGCCTCTTGGTGGCATAGCAAGTCACTCATGTTAGACTGTCAGTCCATCTATGGCTGACCAGGCATCTCTTTTTTGGGAGTGCAGTAGCCTGGATGCCAGCCCTGAATTGGCACTACCTACTTAGAACATTTCTCTGTGATCTACTGCTTCTATATCTATTAATGGAGATTATCCCCTTTCTTCTTCCTCCCCTAAGCCAGGATCCCTTGCACTCAGAGAGGTATAGAAAAATGTTTTTAGTTATTAAGAGCTCCTGATAAGCCTTCTTACTTATTCAGCAAATCCGCAGCGACCTCTGCTGGATCTGAGGAGTATGTGAACGCTTAGCTTTTAGAAGCAAATGGCTCCTGCTCCATTGTTGGTGAGAGATGGCCTTAGACAGATGGCTGTAGTAGAATATAGAGAGAGGGAATCAGAAAAATCTATGCAAGTGTATAAGCAGGACTTGAACCTGGGCCAGAGTGTCAGGAGAAACTTCTGAGAGAAAAAACTAACCTGAAACCTAAGACATGCCTACGAGTGACAGAGGAATTAGAAGGTAATTCAGGGCAAAAGACACATGTGGAACAGCATTGCCTGATCAGGGACTCTTGAAGGGGCTTTGCATATTTGCAAGGGATGCAGGATCACTCTTAACAGACCATCTAGAAAGACTGGCAGGAACTTAATAGTCATGGACACTAAGTGATTTGAATTTAATCTGGCAAGCAAAAGAGACTCTTTGAAGGCTTTTAATAGAGAGACTTAATGTTGGCTGTGAGAGAATAGAGTATAAGAAAAAGAAGATGGGAGGCAGGAAACCTGGGAGCTGAAAAGGTTTAATTTTTCCAGGGGAAAGGAGGGAAGGTCTAAAGTGGGGTGTGGCAATCAGGTTGGGGAGGTTGAAAGAGATGCTGGAGGTGGTAGAAATAGCAGGACTTGGTCACTAATGAGGATGTGGTCAGAGAGAGGAACCATGGGAATTCACCTGGAGAGCAGGAGAGGAGGGGCAAGTTTGGGGCCCGGGGGAGTAGATTAATTCAGTTTTGAATGTGGTGAGTTTCAGAGGTATATTTAAAGAAGCATGTGACAATGTCCGTGCCCTCCAGGAAACAGTGTGGTCTGTCAGATTTAAAATATGCAGTCAAGTAGGCATATGAAGAGACGCTCAATCTTACTTATTGAAACAGCATCAAGATATTGTTTCTGCCTAATACATAGTGGCAAAAATGAGAAGAGCTGATGACAGCCAGCACTGGACTCATATCCTGTAGTGCACCATCTTTAGAAGGCAATTTGGCAATGTCTCTTAAAATAGATTTTACCTTTAATCTGGTAGTTTTACTCCCAGTATCTTACTCAACAGAAATACACTGTATTGAATATTCACTGTAAATATCTGGAAATACCTACCAACAGTCTAATAAAGAGACGCTACAGAATATTCTGACTCACAAACCCAGCGAAGGCTTCACTTGACCCCAAATTTGTTTGTAATACTAAATAATTCCAAGTGTAGTCCTCAAGAGGCCAATCCACCAGCCTCAGGAGATATTCTCTATCCACCCCTACCTCACCCCCGCCCCCAGCCAGGTGACAATGACACTCTCATTGGGCAGAGGCATGCTGGTGCTACTCTGGCTTAGAAATGTCTTTGCTCCTAAGAGCAACATGTCATAAACATTGCTCCTGAAATTCCTGCAGAGACTTCACCCAGTTTTAGGAGTTACCACATACAGATAAGCCCAGAGTCTTGGCTCCTCCTCCAAATTTGTGCAATTCATTTGTAGTTTCTCCTAGTCAAGAAACTGTATCAGGGTCATTTTACACAAGCAATATTAACTGATAATATAGGTATCGTACTATTTATTTCAGGTTACCAAAGCAGCCAGGCTAGAAAGTTAACTGAAGGTTTAGGGCTTATACTGAAAGGTTTTCTGATATTTTGTTCTGTTTCTCTAATAGCTATCAGCAGATTGGTGACATGAACTAGGGATGTCTCTAGAACATAATTTAGATATAGCGCAAACCTTTGTGTTTCAATATGGAATGCTACTGAAGTCATACCATTAAGGGGAAAAAGCAAATCACAGCCATGTGAGATATGATTCCATCTTTGTAAAAAGAAGTCTGTGTGTTTTGGTACACATACAAAAATATGTCTAGAGTATTATACAAAGACTTTTTTTCCTGTTTTTTTTTTTTTTCATGGAACTTTTAAGTTATCTTTATTGACTGAGACTTGAGGGCATTTTCTGTGTACTTTACTTTTTTGGTAGGCATGTTTTTATAATCAAAATAGGAGAGGTCTTTTTTAAAATGGGCTATGAATTGGGCAAACTTTAATTCAATTGACTCTTCCACCAACCAGCAATTTCATTTCCAGAAAATCACTTAGCCTGGCTGAGTCTCAGTTTTCTCAGCTGTAGAATGGAAGCAGGGTTGTTGAAAATCCCATTTTTTCAGGGTTGTTAGAGATTTACAGGCCATGTATATAAAGCAATCTCCACAGTGCCTGGCCTGATCCAGTGGGACCCTACTCAATAACCATTGTTAATATTTTTCTTTTAAGTCCTTAACAAGCTACAAGTTCTCTCTTTCTCCTCCCCCGTAGAGGCATTTCACACTTTTCCAACCTTAAAGGAACTGGAGCTTGCATTTAATGGCATCAAAACAGTCTACGTGAAATATGGAGACTTTAAGTGCTTGGAAGTAAGTTGGAGGTAGGGAGTGTTTGGTGTCCACCTGTCCTTCTGTTAGGAATTGGGAGGGCTGTACTTTGGGGGCTGCTCTCATCATTAGCTAGTCCTGGATCTATTTCCATATTCATCTGAACCTGTCCTCTGTCCTCCTTGCTGGACTGTGGGCTCCAGAGGGCAGGGACAGTGTCTCAGCTGCCTCTGTTTCCTCCAGGAAACAGCATAGAACCACCCTGGGCCTCAGTAATGTTTAGAGGGAGGGTGAGTAAGTGAAAAATGGGCACCTAGTTGGGGGTCAGGAGGTGCTGAGCTATGGCCCATGACAAACCCTCATAGGTAGATTGACAGAGGTCCCTGGCGTCTTCTGTTTTATCTATACACTGACATGGACTCTATATTAACATCTCTGGGTTATGCTGGCCTATTCTGAGGAACTCTCAGCCCCAAGATGAATATATTTGAAATTATATTTACTGAGATAACACTGATTTATAACACTACAAGTTTTAGGGGTATAGATTCTCACCTCTACAAATGTATGTGATCATGCAACACTCTCCCCTATAGTTCCAATAACCCTCCATATCATCCTTTGCCCCCCCCCCAGCCCCCACTTAACTTCCCATACCTTTCTCTATGGGCATTTCAGTTTTCAGTCTCAAGGGTTTTTCTTTTGGTTTGTTTTTGTTTGTTCCTTTGCTTTGTTTCTTTTTGTTCCATACATGAGTGAAATCATCCAGTACTTGTCTTTCTACTTCTGACTGTACTGATTGTAACTGTTTGAAGGGGACTCTCAGGGTCTTTGCAGCTAGAGGACGGTGGTGGGGTTGGTGGTGGTGATAAAGGCAGTGGTCATGGCCATGATGACATATAAATAGTAATATATCTCTGATCATGGGCCTGGCCCTGAAAAATAAATGCCTACAGTCTTGTTCAAAGGCATCTATACAGAAAAGTATTATAGTATTATAATACTTATTATAGGATACTTATATTATAGAGTATTATAGGAAATATAGAATTATAGAAAATACTTATAGAATATTACAGGAAAGAGACTTTGAGGGGCAACATAGATGTAGTGGGGGAGTTAAAGAGCTGTGGAGTGAACCCACTGAGCTAGAGACATGTCATGGGTTGATTGCAGAGACCCATCCTGATCTCAGTGAATCATATTGGTTCCAGCAAGCTGAGTTGAGTATGAAATAAAACAGTACTCCTGTTAAATTTGAGAGGAGACTCTTGACATGTCCTCACCCTTGGCTGTTCTCCAAATCCCAGATTTGGAAAAACAGAGAATTTTGTTTTCTTCTTTGGCTGTTTCCTAAATTAAATTCTCCATAGTCATGTTTTTTGTTTTTGGGGTTTTTTTTTTTGGGGGGGGGACTATCACTATCACTATCACTATTTTTGCCCGTGGAACTGCAGGCTCATGTTGCTCAGGGTACCATAGACTCAAGCAATCCCCAGCCTCAACTTCTCAGGTAGCTGGGATTACAGGCGTGCATCACCATGCCCAGCTATTTTTTTGGAACTGTGTCTCGCTATGTTGCCGCGGGCAGAACTCGAACCACAATCCCCGGTCCTGTCCACGCTCTATAGGCTGACGCTTACAGGCCTATGCACCACTGTGCCCGGCTACAGTCATGTATTTTCTATGTATATCCTCATACTTCAAGTTAATCTCTTCTTTAACTTTTATGGACACTTTAGGGCCATTTATTCTTTGTCTTTTTATTGGAGGTAACACTGGCTTAAACCGGGTAATTTAGGGTATCCCCCTTCAGGGGCCATTACCATTCCACACCACCAACAAAGCATCCCCAGTCCTCCACCATAGGCTGTTGTTTTGTGGGTCCTCCCTACTTTGTCCTCTCCTCTTTCCCTCCCCTTCTGGTAGCCTCAGCTCTACAGTCAGATTTATAGGGTTTTTAATTGGTTAGACTTTATTTGACCCTTTTTATTTCTCTAAAGTCCACATTAAGTGAAGGCCACTTTTTCAAAAAGGAACAAAACTTTCATCACTGCCTGCGAGACACATCAGTACATATGTGAGAGACTATGGAAGAGAGCTAGAGTGAGGTAAAGGTCCATGCTTCTGGGCACGCTCACTCACTGAATAATGGGTTCTTCCCCACATACTGGCCTTGTAATAGAAGTGTTTCACATTTAAACCCCAGCACAATGTCTGCATGTCATGAGCCTTGGAGTTGACTCCAGAGATGGATAACCAAAATTATTTAATATGCAAGCATCAAGGATCAGCCATTCTTCACAAAAACCTTTCTTTCCTTGTCTTGACAGAGAGAGAGGCAGAGACCTTCCCCAAGCATGAATTTTTCAGAGTTGATGACCTTTATGTGCCAAAGTGTTTAAAAGTTTTAACTGCTTGTGGTGGCAGTCCTAAAATGTCTGTCCTTGCCTTTTTAAAGCATGGCATACTCTCCATGATTTCAAGCTGTATCAAAGATAACAAAGACTAAACTATGGTTTGAAACAGGAGGGGGTCCTCAGGCTTAACTAGGAACCAAAACTAAGGCCCATAAAAAGAGAGAAAAACTTACAATGACAGGTGCAAGTCTGTGCTTTGTGGGGGGAAAAAATCCATTTTTGCCCATTTTTTGTATAAACAGTGGGAAACCAGTTCCAGATGTTCTAGAGACACAAGGGGAACCATTTCTCTGACCTCCAGCCCTGGGAGCTAGAGACGTGTACTGTGTGTTGCTATGGACTCCACTTATTCATTATCTAATGTGTTGTTCCTTTTTTTTTTTTTCTTTTTGAAATTAGTTGTTGATTTTTGTGTGTCCTGCATTGTACCAGGTATCTTGTCTTCCTCACTCCTACCTTTTCAAATCCCAGTATCAAGTGTCAGTGATCATGGGGAAGGGCCTCAACTATACGCTCTGGCTTCTGACTGGTGTGGGTGTACTGGCTGATTGACTTTTTGAAGGTGCTGCTTCCTAGTTCAATGGTGTCTGAAGTGAAGATTATTTAACTAGAGGACCCAGTCTCATCCAAAGGCATTTATTTACATAAGAGAGAAGACCAAAGTCAAGATACAGAATATAAATAACAGGAAATCTCCTGGCGTGTCATTTTATTTGCTTTTCTCTGTGATTTGCAAGGGATCTCTAAGAAAAAGGATAAACCTATCAGGTATCGTAGTTTATAGCTCACAGTAATGAGTATTTCGATGTGTAATAAAATTTGATGTGACTCAGCAGATGCAGTAGCCAAGTTTGGAACCTTTTATCCTTGTCTGCCAGAAAAGCTGCCTCTCCAGAGAAGCCTTTTGCAGGAGTTTAGAAAAGTGTGTGCCATGATTTGATTCTCTGCATTACAGATCTGAAAAAGGGTGCCTTGGAATCTTCCCTGAGACTAAAAGGAGGCTTTTAGTCTTTGTCCTGCTCACTACTTTGTTGTACCACCCTCTGAGGGATTTAAATTTTTCCCTCTGTGAATCTTGTGCCAACTGTGAAATTCTGTGACTTGGGATTCTAAGGCTATTCATTCCTTTGAGTTGCCCTTAATTCTATGGAAAGCTATTTGTGTCCAACATTAAATAGTCAAAGCAGTTTGAACATGGATCAGTAAAATTTCTAGAGGAGGCCAGACAGTAAGCATTTTTATGTTTGCATATGGTTATAACGAACCCACTATCATCACTAGTCCACTCTGCTGGGGTGGAAGCAAAGTAACCTTAGATAATACGTAGACAGATAAGCATGACTGTGTCCCAGAATGACTTTATAATGCTGAAATTAGAATTCCACAAATTTCCTACATGTTATTCTTTTGACTTTTTCTCAACCATGAAAAGATTTGAAAATCAGTTTCAGCACACAAGCTTCACTAAACAGACAGCAGATTCATTTGGCTTGAAGGCCTTAGTTTGCCACTTCTTGTGCAAAAAAACACTGATGAAACAGCTCAATATGGTCAGACTGGAGACTGAACACAGTAAAGGAGATCATCTGTCACTAGAGAGGTTGCAGAAGGGACACGGTGGAGATCACTGAAAGTCTTGCTCAGGAGTTTGTACCTGTCTCTGTGGATATTAGGTCTGCCTGCTGTTTGAAGAATGCATTGACTTGAACAAGTGTGAGAGATCTTAAGGAGGTAGAATCCCTTGCTCTGTAGACTTGCTACATAAGGGTACAAGGGAGAACATTTTCCCACCTTAACATGTGCTTATCCAAGCCAGTTTTCCCCATCTTCCTCCTTGACAGCTTCTTTCTTTGCTGTGTCATGCAGAATGATCCCTTTGGGTAAAATCACCATTTTTGGGATTTGCTGATGGTGACATGATCCTGGCCTTCCTTTGACGCTTAGGCCCTTTCATAACACTGCCTGGCCGGTGTTATCAACCCCTCTCTCCTGCCACGAAATCTAGTCAAACCTGGACCATCTGCAGTGCTCAGAACAAGCAAAACTACTCCTGCTTCTGTGCTTACATTCACTCACTATGCTGTGTGTCTTCATTGCCCTCTCATCACCTGATGGTGCCATTTGATCCTTGAGGACAGCTGAGGTGTCACCTGCTCTTGGAAGAGCCTGCTTAGAGTTGACTGTTCCTTCCCTCGTGCTCCCATTGGTCTGTACTCAGATGCCTTTTCCAGTGACACTGCTGCTTGACAGACACAGCACGCATCTAGCACAGGATTAGACCATGAGCTCATGGATGCTGGGGGCTGTTTAAAAGTAAGCCCTCCATGCAGGGGCCTGAATAAAGAGGTGATAATGGTGATGAAAGCTAGTATAACTGAGCATTTACTGTGTACCAATATATGTGCTAGAGACTTGAGCCACAATTTTCCTCATAAGGACCATTTACTATTTCCAACTTTTATAGATAAGGAAGCTTAGATTATGCAATTTGTCTGATTATGTAATTTGTCCAATGTACCACAGTTAGCTAGAACCCAGGCCTACAGAGTATATCAGTGAATGACACAGTGGAGTCAGGCCAAACTTAGTGTTCCTCTGGAAGTGGCCTGAAGTCACTGTGCGTACAGTCAGTCTGACTGTAGCTGGCTGACCAGAGACTTTTTTCTAGACCAGCTGAATAAGATGCAGGAACTGGAACCCATTCAGTACTCTTCAGTGGGTGTGGGGACAGGAAGAAAGGGCAGCAGACAGAGGGAGAAGACCTGTATGTAAAAGGTAAAGTAGGTATCTAGAGAGAATCAGAAGAGACAGAGAGAAAGAGAGAGAGAGAGAGAGAGGGAGGGAGGGAAAGGGAGAGAGGGAGGGAGGGAACACGCGCTGATATTGGGCTGATGTCACTTACCCCAGTTGCCTTTGGGCTAGTTTCTGCACTGGCCCCCTGACTCTTGTGAACTAGCTCCTGAATTTAAGTGGCCAGGTAGGAGGTTTGTGAGGTTATTATTCTCATAAGTCAGTTCATTTGAGCTGATGTTTTTTGTGCACTATTTTGTACCCTGTCCTATGCCAAGTTGCAAGGACACAGCAATGCAATGGATGACCCTTTACCTCAGAGAGCATATGTTCTAGTTTGTCACTGTGTACCAGTGTCCCTGTTCCTAGGATGCATCCAACTATGACAGATACCTGGTTGGTCACAAGAAATGCCCCAAAGCAGTCAAAATAAAGTCCTCACAAAGGAGGAAGATTTCTTCTGACAGGGGCACTAGGAAAGGTTTTATTAAGGAGGCAACTTTTGAGCTGGGTTTTGGGGACTTAATTTGAATACTAGAGAAATGACAATCAGGTTGGATGAGAAACAGACAACTCTGGATGTGGTAGGTAAGGAGCAGGGAGGAGCCACTTGACTAGCAGTTTAGATATACAGGATATACAGAGGTTTGCAGTGGGCAACTAGATTGGAAACCGACTTTAATAGGCCTTGAATATTAATTCAGAGAGTCAGGAGGACTTTATCCTGTCGGTGAGGGGGCTCCTAGGAAGGTTAAAAAAAAAAAGCAGCTAACTCCATACCTACTCAAGCATCATTGTCATGTGCAGTATCTCTGTCCCCATCTTTTGTCTTTGCACCATAGTTCCTGGACCTTTCCTTCAACAGCCTGACTGGAGAGGCCATCTGTGATCTGGGGATTCTGCCACACCTCCGTGTCCTGCTCCTCACAGGCAATGGGCTCACATCCTTGCCCCCCAGTTTGGCCGTCACGGAACAGTAAGTTTTACTTCCCAGAGTCTGTCTGTTGTGTTCCCTCATCAGTCTTTGTCAGGGTACAGGCATTCACAGCGTAGTTCAAAGCAGCTTGGGAACATTGGGAGACAGATTGCGAGTGCTGACAGCAGAGAGAAAGCCAATTCCAGGGCTCTTGGGAAAGGCAGTCATGAGAACAGGTCCCCAAAAGATGGGAGTTCTCAGAAGGGAGACCCAGGTATCTGGCAGGTCAGTTTCCATGTCTCTGGTCATTGGTCATCCAGATTGTGAATATTGCTCTTACCAGACTGTTCCCTTTTACACCCCCCCTAAGTTTTGCATATTCCCACTCTATACCTTGCCTTCTGGCTAGTCTACTGCTTTTCTTAATAACATGATGTTTAGATCTTATTACACCAAACACCTTACAAAAATTGACTCATGTAATCCTCACAACAACCCCACAAGATAGGTGTTCTTTTACTATCACCATTTTTTAGATGAGAATATTGAGGCACAGATGGGTTGCCCAGCGTTATAAAATTAATAATGGCTACTTTTATAAAAGCCAGGATTCAAACCAGTTCTATCTTACTCCAGAGACCATGCTTATAACCATTACATTCTCCTTTGTAGATTCTGTATGTATTCCAGAGGTCAGCTCAGATCTCTCTCCTTTTCCTACCAGGAGCCTTCCTGTTTGGTTTTTGCCATTCTCCTTCCTCTGAGCATCTGTTAAACTTAGTGTTCCACCACTTAATTTAGAACTTAGTATATTCTATTGTGATTTATGCCACATAAATATTAGTATATACTTACAACAGATAAATGGATGATATACATATACATATAATCCCTCAGACTCTAAGCCCTCCTAAGCAGAGTTTTGTTTTACTCATCTTTGATGTAGAGCACCAAAATGAGGATCCAGAGCTTTGCAACACTGGAGTCTCACCAGGCTTGGAGGTATTCAGTGGATGTTAGTCACTTTACAGGTGGTAATGGTGAGAGTTAGGTGATAATGTTTTTTGAGATACTGGCAGATGTGATAGAGTTTATAAGGATGATGGTGATTGGTTAGCTGCTCAAGGGGGCTGGAATAATAACAGTAGTGATCATTGTACTAGAGATTTCATTAGTGTTCACATCCAAGTTACAGAAATCCAATTCAAACAACTTAAACACAAAAGAATTTAGTCCTCATCTGAAAAACCCCTAAGCTAAATCCATTACACTCATTTATGGCTGGATAGAAGTGCACAGAATGTTGTCAAGGCTCTGTGGTCCTCTGGCCTATTTCTTAGGAATATGTGTAGCTTCTCTTTCTTCTCCCTCATGTGTTTTGTCAGGCACATGCCCACATCTTTGTTTTCCTCAGTGATGGTTTCATCCTAGGTGTGACAAGGCACTCATCAGCCAGAATCTAGTAAAGAACACAGAAACCTGTCAAGGTGCCAAAAACTGAAGGAGTTATTTGTTTGTTTCCAGTGGGGAGAGGTAATAGTTGATATTGTATTGTGGAAAGTTTCAAACACATTTAGAAATGGATTCAATGGTAAAATGAACTTGCATGTATCCATCACCTAATATTATCACCTGAAAATGACTAGGTCTTGGCCAGTTTTGTTTCATCTGTGCTCCTACATAGCACACTCTAGTTTGTTCCTAAGAAAAATATCATATGTGTCAGCCATAAATGAACCAAACTATCATATATATTTTACCTCCAAATAATCCAGTGCATATCTCTAAAGAGAGGAACTCTAGTCAGAGTACCTTTTTCCACCTAAATATTATTAGTAATAATAGAGGGAATTGATTACATGGAGGGCTGAGGGACTAGAAGAGCAAAATGGAAATGGGATATGGGAAAAGCAAAATGGAAGATATCTCGATATCAGAAATCATCAGCACAACCTGCACTCGGACTCCCAGGCCTGTCCCTATCTCTGGGCTTTAGAGAGGCATTACTATATCATCTAGATCTGTTGCACATGTGCTGCCTCACCTGGAAGTGCTCTAGGGGTGGTATAGCAGGACAAGCGCTTCAAAAGGACAGTTCCCAGTAGAGGACAGGTCACATTGTCTGTAGGATCTCATCCACATGCACAATTGCAGGACCACTCAGGTTCAGGGAACAACAACAGTGAGGTTTACTTACCAAACAGAAAATCCAGAGTCTCTAAAGCCTCTAGTGGCCAGCTGCCACATCCCATGCAGTGTCTACAATGTCCAGAAGTGCTAAACAAAAGGCTGCTCTTCCAAGATGGTGCTGTCCCATCAACAAGGGCCTGGACTTCGTGGCACTCTGGCAAGCAGCAGGTGAAGAACCAGCTCACCTCAACCAGAGATGCTCCCATGTGGGGCTGCTGAGATGATGCTGCAGGTACAGTCTGAAGGTCAGGCTGGACTAGACAGCAGCAGAGGCAGCAGCACCAGGAGGTGGTGCCAGACCATCCAATAACACCATGTTAACCACTCTCAAAGGTCACCCACCCACAGTACTGCATAGCCAGAATGAAGATACTTCACCTAGTGAAGATACTTTCACCCTTGTACACAAAGGGATGAGATTTGAGAGTCAGATTCATCAATCACTGTATCCGTCTCTGGATATTATTCTTTTCTAAAGTAGTCACAATCTGACCAGGAAATTTTATATCCTGGAAACTAAATTGTAAAGTCATCCACCTCTAGTCATTTATACATATGTACCTCTTTACGTAGCACTATACCTCCCCACCCCATCCCCACCACACACACACTTGTGTGCATAAAACAAGCAAGGAAGAAAATATACACATGTCCTACCATCACCTTAACTGGTTAGGATGCCATAGTAACATGTTTATGAGTGCCCTCCCATCATCACTATATTATGTTCAGTTTACCTTCATCCAGCACCATTGCTGATGTTTTTCCCCCCCAGTGGTTGGTTCCATAAATAGCTTGAGCTTTTAATGGTCCTTGTTTTATTTATGTTGTTGTAGTCTTTCACTGTTTTTAAAAAAGAAGTGATAACATCCACATAACATGAAATTTACCACTAATTACTATTTACAAAATTTATTATTTCTAGGTGTATGGTTCAGAGGCATTAAGTATGTTTACCTTGTCTTGTAACCATCACCACCATCCCACTCCAGAACTTTCATCTTGCAAACTTTCCATTAACTACGACTAATGGAATGATCTAAGAGGATTAGCAGATATTTGGACTATTAGATTCCAAACATAATTCCTTTGCCCTCAACAGTAACAGCAATCACAGCTACTTTTGATAATTTGTATTAATTGTCTCATAAATATCTTTTCCTGCTTATTGGTTCAGTGGAATGAAAAAAATCAGGTGACCAGTAGGAATTTCAACTTCCAGTTAAGTGGAACTCTTCTTGTGTCTCCTATAAGTATATTTCTCCACAGGAAATTAAAACCTCTAACTCAGAAGAACTCAAAGTTGTGAGAACATGAAGCAAAATGCTGCAAGCAGGTTGTTATGTATAATGGTAAAAAGAGCTCTCAGATATTTCCATTCATTTGCTCCTGGACCTTTATGTTTTAGTTATGAGGAAAACAGCATTCATATTGGTTACCAGTTTATGTGGTACCCCATCTTTTAAGTCAGCACCCCAAGCAATCTCTTAGCTACTGCAATAAATAAGTCATCAAAAGTCTATTTTACCATTCTGTTAGGTCATTTTATCATTCTGTTACTCCTTTCAGTGGTAAAAAAGTGAATTCTGTGTCCATGAGCCCATTATTGCATTTCTTTGACATGAGATTTTTTTTTTTTTTTTTTGAGACAAGGTTTCGCTATTTTTGCCCGTGGTACCACAGACTCAAGCAATCTCCAGCCTCAGCTTCCCAGGTAGCTGGGGTTACAGGTGCGCGCCACCACACCCAGCTATTTTTTTGGAACTAGGTCTCGCTACAGGCCCCAGGCGGGACTTGAACTACGATCCCTGGCCCCGGCCACTTCATAGGCTGAAGCTTACAGGCACAAGCCACTGTGCCCAACATCATGAGATGTGTTTTATGGCTAGAAACAATGTCATAATAGGTGCCAGGATAACACATAATAGGTTCAATATGCCCACAAAATGCGATGCTACCAGAACATTGGGGTCAGAGAATGCATCTATATCCAAAATATACATTTATCCCTATAGGAGAAAATGTCACTGTTACTTTTATGAAGAAAGTTGTTCACTGTAGTCATCCTATTATTAGATGAATGGCTAATCTTCCCAGAAATGGTGCCATGTTCGGGACTCAGCATTGGCTTCTGCTGCTGGCAGGTTGGGTACTCAGCAAGGGTGTATGCTCACCAAAGATAGGCTTTGGTGAGGGAAATGTGTGTAACTTCCTTCTCTGCAGCCACATTCATTTTACAAACTCCAGAGTGTTCAGGGAAGGAGGCCAGTGACATTCATGGAATGAGCCATCTTGTCTATCTGGTCACCAAGCATCTCCTTTGAACATAGATTCATATGGAACACAAATAGTCCTCATACTCTCCATATATTTTGAGTGGTTCAGTCACGTAATTTCCCTTCTAGCTTCCCTGTCAGCAGTTTGCTTGTGTTTTTTTTTTCCTTCTTTACAGAGTAAATTTGCCTTATTAAATTATTCATGAATTGGGTGGCTTCTGTCTAGATACTGCTCCCTGTCAGCAGGGATTATAATTTTCCCCCAAGCTTTGACTATTCAACTAAACCATTAGTCACTGCCCATGAATCAGCAGAGACCTATCCTCTGGCTATCTTTCCACCAAGAAGAATGGACAATTAGATATATTGCTTTAAGCTTTACCTATTGGGAGGATTTATCTTTTTTGGCCTTCACAGCCATTCTTGTTTTTTGGGTAGGCTTAGCATGCCATGCCCAGTCATTTGTAAATGCAGGTATAGGTTTTCCGTCTATCAGCTCTGCATAGGACCTCAGCCGTGGCTTGATGGGGAGGTGGCAATGCAGCAGGAGTAGGCATCATAGGGATCTTTCCCATATTTTATGGGACTCTTCTAGACTTAATTGAGCCTGATCTCACAAACATTGCTTTCACTAGATGAAGGAGTTTTACGGCACGTTTAGTTAACAATGAGCAGCTCAAGTCACATGGACACCTAGTAGCCCATGACTGGGTGTTCAGCCTCTTCCATCATGCCAGAAACTGGTTTTCAAAAGAAAGGCAGTTATCTGTAGAATGGGACATGCTGTTGCTCAAAAGTGATTCTGGAATCGGTGCTGATGGAAGGTTTTATTCAGTAACCATGTAATTTATCATCTAAACCAGGATATATTGAGAAAGAAGGGGGATACTTCTGAGTTTCCTGTGAAAACTCAGACAGCTTTTGATAACCTGGCTATATGGTAGCCCTAGGTAGACAGCACAGATGTTCAGAGTACAACTGGACCTGCTGCATCATAATGCCCAGCACCACTGGTTGACATTGTAACATCCAAAGAACAGTGTGCAGCCTGGACCTTTGTAGAGCCCTGACTTGCTCTGGGCCCTACTCAAAACTAGCAGCCTTGTGACCTACTCAGTAAATGGATCAGAGCAGCAGAAATGCTTTAGGTGAGCTTCCAAAACCCAAAAAGGCCAACAGAACTTTGTGCCTTTTTCTTTTTTTTTATTTTAAAATTTTATTTATTTATATTTTCTAATCTTCATAAAACATTGGTCATATTTATATGGTTACTATTCCCTTTAGGTATGACCTGCTTTTCCATATTGTATCCCTATACCTCTACCCTACTCTCCCTTTCCCCCTTCCCTACTCCAATCACTCCAAGTCCTTGCAGAAGTCATTGGTTGATGCTTGGTCCACTGGCCTTTCCTTTTTCTGGAACAATGTTCTTTTCTTCTGAGTGCAGATTTGCACTCCTGAATCACAACAGACCAGGCTGCTGGAATCTCCAGGAGAACTGAGGTGGGTAATCAGTCCGAGCACATCAGGAACCTCTTGTAGGGCAGATTCGTGATACAATTCTTCAGGCTCCTTTCTGGTGTCTGTCACTGGGTGCTGCTTCTGTGCTGTATAGTTCTGGTGTGCTTGTTTTCTTAATAGCAAGTGGTGCAAACTGAAGGGTTATGTTTTTTCACATTGGAGGTGTATCCCAACATGCTCCAGATACCTGTGTGTCAAGGAAAGTAATCAAGGTGGAAGTTTCTTAAATTTTGATGTCTGCTTTCATTCTTTGGCATATTTGTGTCTTATTAGGTACTAGGGTGTCTGCATCGTCCTTTCCATCAGGTCTAATCAAGGTGATGCTCTGTGGGATATCACCATAATCAGTATCCCCAAGTCATGTGTTATGATAGGACTGGTGAGTTGATACAGCCCTGAAAGGACAAAGGTGCACAGTTGGCCCTGTCAGCATATGGTAGTTTTTGTTAACTTTGATGAAAAGAAACATTTGCCAGGTCCTTGGCTATACCGTAAGTGCAAGGAGCTGTGTTAATTTCCAGCATTAAGAAGAGGCCACATATGAAACAGCTGAAACTGACTAAGCTTGAAATACTTGACAGTTGTTTTTCAAGAACTGTGTTCTGCGCAAGTCAAATAAACAAGCTAAACAGTGATGTCACAGGACTCATCCTACCACCTCCCTAGACTTTGGTGACAGCAGTAATCTCTGCATTTACCTAGGAATGTGTAGTTGTTTGGGCTTTACTGTGCTGTGAGCAAAATACTTGCCATTTCAAATGGACTCTGCCCACTGGAATAGCTTTCACTTTGTTGGTCGGTGATTAGGTGTGGTTATTCTGCCAGTTTTTGTTTATTGTAATCGTGCACCTATAAGCTGGGGAGATAACCACAGAGTAGGTTTATGGCTTCACTGGGGTCTAGTCCCAGGCTAAATTTTCATTCTGCTATCAGCATCATCATAGTGAGAGTGAACCAGAACTAGATCTATTCCCATCATTTTATTCATCATTACTTTGAACAGCGAACCACTGTGCCTCTCATATCTCTAGACATTGGCACCAACTTGCAGAGAATGTCTAGTCATCCTTGAAAAAGGCCTACCTTGGCACTCTTCAGTAGAATTTTCTACAATGTTGGAAATATTCTATATCTGCATTGTCCTATATGTTTGCCACTAGTCACACTTGAAAGGCACTTAAACTGTAACTAGTGTGGCTGAGAAGCTGAATTTTTTAATTTTATTTAAGTCTATTTAATTTCAATATGTTGCAAAAATTCAGGAAACTGAATGAGAAAGCCTCTCTCTTGGGTAACTCAGATGCCTTTTTTTCTCACCAGGTTGGAGGTTTTTGGCTCTCTGTACCACTAATAACTCTAAATCATCCTAATTTACTTAGAAAAGGTAAAGTGACTTGAAACTGGTCTTTAGTCTCTACAACGGTGGCACTCAGGTCATACATTTCCTGGAATTTAAATCCTTCAGTGCCCTAATTTACAGTATGGGCAGTATAGCAGGGTGCCCCTTCAGTGGCAAACCTGGGCTCTTAAGTTGTGGTCTCTAGCCTAGCAAGGCTATCAAATTCTGCTCAGTGCCTTAGCCTCTCTCACTTCTAGAATCAGTAGGTGTTACATGAATCCATTTGGGTTCCCTCCTCCCTCTAAATCTTGGCCCTTAAATTGTTCACAGCTTGTTAGTTCCCAGATGCCTTTAAGAGGATTGCTTTTAATATATATATTTTGTCTGAATTTGCTAGTTTATACTCAGGGGAGAGCTGGTCCACATTATTTAGTCTGCAGTACCATAAACCTTTCCATTTATTTTGGCCAGGTGCCACAGGGCACCTCTATACAGAACCATTTTAAACTAAACTAAACTAGTTAGATATTTACTGAACCATTCCAGTGGTGCAGACTTAGGCTGTCATAGACAAGGAGGCTAGTCTATCCTGCCCCACCTCTGTCTTCTCCGCTTTCCTCTAGCTGTGTGATGCATGGGTTTAGTTCTTGCTTGCTTGGCCTGAGGCTATAGGCTCTATCTTTAGGATCCAGATTTCATGTTGCGGTTCTTTGAACAGATGCCCTACCTTTTGTTTTGAGAACATCAGCAAAAGTTCTCAAGGCAAAAGTAGCTTCTTGCCCTCAGTTTCTGTTGCTGGGTTTTTAGATTTTGGCATGCTGCTTCCTTACTGTCTCTGCAGCTCTCACATGTTTTCAAGGGAGGGATCTTTTTTTACACTTTTTACATTTTGTTCATCCACCTACTTGTTTTCAGTGGAAAGCCTTGCTACATAGTTAGGTAAGTCTCCACAGCTCTGCACTTCCATCTCCTTCCCTGTAAGATGGGGAGAATAAATGTACTGCTACTTACAACAGAGTATCAGTTCAAATCCTCAGCTTTGAAAGTCACAGGCACCATGTAAGTGTTGTGTTATCTTCTTCCCCTTCATCTGTTTACACTCAGTATACTCTGAGTAGTCCTCCTTTTTTGCCAACCTCTTAAATATTGGTGGTCCCAGCTGTCTACATGCAACCCACTATTTTTTTAATGTTTACACTTGTGTGTGTACATGCGTGTATGATCTCATCTCTTGTTAAGTCTTGCTTATTTCTGTCTTAACTATAAGCCCATATATCCTGCTTAATCATCCTAAGTTCATCCCAAACATACATGCCTGTGCCAAAATGCCCTACCCTATGTCCCTGGCCTTAGGGAAAGGCACTGACCTCCATCCCCTGTGCTGTTGTCCAGGTGGAAAACCTGTGCATCACCCAGAATCTCCCTCCCTCACCGTATCCAGTTCATCAGAAGTTGTGAATTCAGCTTCCTAAATTTTTCTCATACTTGACCACTTCTGTTATTTTTCTGTCAAGTCTAAGTCTCCAGTTTCTCACCTTTCAACCCATGTTCCTTACCATCTGCCAGAGGGGTGTTTCTAAATTACACTTCAGCTTCTGTCCCTGCTTAAAAGTCCCTCACCAGCTTCCTGTCATCCTTAAGATAAATGCCCTTAACCTTGAGCACAAACTTTCCATGACCTGCCTCTGCCTACTTCTCCATCCTCCTTTTTTTTTAGTTTTTCTATTTCTTGGTAGCTTTCTTGTATTCCAAACTATTCACATATCATTTATGAACAGATCACAGTATTATTTGTTGGGGTAAGTTAGGGCCACCATCCTTGGCCTACTCCATCTTCAGACTATTCTCTGACTTGCTTTGACTGGCTATGCTTTGACCCTCTCATTCAACCTGTTGCTCCTCCCATCCCTCCCCCCACCCTGACTTGTACAGAGCAGAGGGGTATTGTTAGCTCCTTTTTTTTTCTAATCACTATATTCCCTATAATAACACCTAAAGGAGCACTAGCTATTCAGCAGCCACGTCACCAGTCTTTTTCTATCCAAGCAGACTGTTAGGTCATATCACCCTCATCCTCTTTGCATGGTGGATGTCTCTTATCACAGAAGCTGATCTGACGTTTGAACGGTCCTCAGAGCTGACTAAATTTCATCTTGCTCACTGCAGCCCTTTGTTCAGTCTATGGAGCAATATTTTTAGCCTAATCCAAAGTCTTATGTAAAGCGAAAAAAAAAAAACCCTTTTATCACAGAGATAGAGGAACTGATTGGGCTCAGAGATGCTCAACACCAGCTCAGACCCACATGGCAAGCAGGTAGCAGTGCCCGAGAGAATCCCAACCTAGGGCTCCTGACCCCATTCCCTGGCTGCTTCTAATCTGGCTCGTGAATTCCTGTTCCCACAGCCATCCTCTTAGTTTCTAAAAAATAAAGTCCATCAGATTTTAAATGATATTAATTCCTTTTGCCAAAAGGCGTAATAAAAATAGCACCACTCCAAAGAGCTGGAAAGCTCAGCCTCTCTACTGCTGAGAGCCTTTGCCACTTCACAGAGCTGTTCTTCCCAGACTGCCCTGGGAGACTCAGCAGGAGAGCCTGATGCTTTTTTCTGAAGCCTGGCATCTTGTCCTCCTCACCTGCCTGCTCCCCCCACCCCTAATTTTAAAGATAAAATTATTCTGTTATAATTAGGACAAAACTTTTAAAAAGCAAATCAGTGTAACTTCCAGTCCTGCCCTCTCTCAGCCTCTCTGAGCCCATCAGTTTGTGCAGCCTTTCTCTCTACAGGAGACTGTGGGGGAGGGATCACTTGGGGAAGGAATCTGATTCCTCTCTCCAGGGTCCTCTCATGCACTCGAGAAGTTCCTGAGCTGGTCAAGCCACTGGATTGAATCGCTATCCTCCATTTCTTCCCAGAGATGGTGGAACTTGATCTCTACTCTTGCTCACTACTTAAAATCTTTGCACTCACAGGGAGTCAACGGCAGCATCGATGACAGGCAAGAGGTACATCCTGAGGTTCCCAGCGCTGGAGACACTAATGCTGGATGACAACCGACTTACCAATCCCAATTGCTTTGCCAGCCTGGCCGGGCTCAGGAGGTAAAGTCACCAGCCTCTCCTTCCTGGGCCCTGTGTAACCTGGAGCCCTGCTCACACCCTGGGTGTTGCCTGAAAGCCAAAAAGCCAAGATCTACATCCCAACCATGCCACTTACTTTTGCTATGCAATCATGCATAAATCATTTCTTCACTCCGAGCTTCAACTCAGTCATTAAGCCAGCAGTAAGGACATTTGTGATCATGTGACTAGATTAGAAGCAGCAAAGAGAAAGGAGGGTAGAAGGAGATATTGCTGGACTCAGCATCCTGAGTCTGAGTGGAATGACTGAAAGAAGGGAAAGAGAAGACAAAGGAGTTTAACTGTTTCACCTGTTTGATTGAAGTAATGAAGACACTGGCATTTAATTAAGCTTTAGATCCCTGGACAATTGACTTTGATTCAGCTACCACTTATTGAATACCTATGCCAGATTATTTACATATTGTCTCATTTAATTTTCACAAGAACCTTAAAAGGTTCATCAACACTATCCCCATTTTAGAGTTGGGGATATTGAGGCCCAGAGAGTCTAAGTCACTGGCTCAAGAGCAGTAAGAGGAGTTATGTTTCCAAACCTGATTCCATGTGCTTTCCCTAAAGTCGTGTAAACACCCCTGAGATATTACTGCTGTGATTCTCTATTCACTTTCCTTAATTGAAGGTTGAAGAAGTTAAGCCTGGACCAAAACAGGATTTCCAGAATCCCATACCTACAGCAGGTTCAGGTTCGCGAAGGGTCCACCACCTGGGTTGGAGGCCGGGGAAGTCCCCGAAAAGAGGTGCAATCCGTGCTGCATCCCAAGTCGTGGATGTTTGAGGCTTCGGATGAGCAACCAGATTATACCGTATTGCCCATGAAAAAGGATGTTGACCGGACAGGTGAGTGAAGCCCCTCATCCCAGAAGCTTAGGCTCCCTGTGGTGGGAACAGACTTCTGAGAGTCTGTTCTGAGCTGATGGCTCCCTGAGTTGCTGCTGTGCTTAAGCTCCTGGGCTGGGGTGATGGATCAGCCAAGGTGACTTTAAAATCTGGTTGCAAGTGAATTTTTCTTCTTTTTTGTCTTAACTAATAAGAAACTTAGAAGTAAGACTTTCCAGACATGGTTTACACCAGGTGCATTGATGTTCTCCAGGGACTTTTCTTCTTTTTATCCTCTTTTCTAACCACCTTCACCTGCGTTCTTGTCATCTCAAATCGATCCCCACTGAGATCCCACTCATACCAGTAGTACCTCAGAATGTCTTTTTCGTTATAGCAGATGTTTTGTCAGCATGTGGCATCACCCAGTTTTCTAAGTTTTTGAATTTTTTGTTACCATGGTAGGTATCAAGTGATACTTCATTGTTTTAAATTTCATCTTTCTAATTTCTCGTGGTTAAGCATTTCTTTATTTATATAGTCATATTAAATAAAGTTGATTTTTCAGCTGCTGTGAATGGCCATTTCATATATCTTGAAAATTTCGATGTTTTAAACATTTTCAGTCATCACCTGTTAACTTTATACATTAATGTACAAATATCCACATTTTGAAGAGAAATTCCTAATATTTGACTTGCCCAAATGGATTGGTGTGCTGGGGTTGCCGTAGCATAATACCTCAAACTACAGTAATTTGTTTTCTTACAGTTCTGGAACCCAGAAGTCCAAAATCAGACTCTAATTCTTCTTTTTTTTTTTTTAACTTTATTTTTTCACTGTTAATTTTCCTCAAATATTTGGAGATTCTTGATTGCCCATCTTTTTGTTGACAGTCAGAACTTTCAAATGCATGTTCTGATTCTGGATCTGGTTCCTGAGATTATGGGGAATTATTCAGAGGTAGAGCATGCTGTCACTCATCTTTCTGGGTGTGGGGGCTCTCAACCTCCCCAGAAGATTGGCATTCAGCACCCACACTTGCAAACAAACCATAGTTCACCTTCCTGTTAACTCATACCTTGTTCCTTGCACAATTCTTTCCCAAACACCTTCCCAGACTGTTATCATAGAAGTTATTTATGCTGTGTGCTGCTCATTCCTATTATTATTCCCTTTGTTTTCATAGACTCTTTCTTGGTATAGTATCATTAACATGTGGAAGGGGCCTCACTAGTCAGAGCAGAATGGTGCCTGCACAGGACCCAGTCCCAGCTGAAAAGCTTTATTATCTTGAACTCAACTGTTCATCAGCCCATCTCATCTTGATCGTCCCAAAAATGAAATCATTCTACAGTCTTTTCCTTACTACCATATTCCTGCTTATTTTGGGTAGCTCTCCCCAATTTACTGTCTGACCACTCTCTCGCTCTCTCTCTGTATATATTTATATATAATATATATGTAACTATATTATATATGTGTATATATGTATATATGTATATATAACATACATATTCATATATATATATATATATATATATATAAAACATAGTATTTCAAGTCTCCAGACTTGTTTTTTGAATGCATCGCTCTCGTCTTAGACAGTTGGTTTGCTCTTCAATCAGTAATGACTTCCCAGTAAGTCTGAGGTGAGAAGGAACTTACATGTTGCAAAGTCAGACAGAAGGTCAGTGTAGCTGAACTAGAATGTGGGGGAAGGGTAGCACGAGATACGACTGGAGAAGAAGGAAGGGCCAGATCATTCAGGATCACAGCGGTCTGTCCAAGGAGGTGGCAGACCCAGTCCCTGACTTCTCTGGGGTTAGACAGTGCACTTACCAATCTTCATTCTATTTCTCTTTTATTCCAGAAGTTGTGTTCTCATCTTATCCTGGATTTTCAACCTCAGAGGTAGGAATTAACTATTTTATGTTTGTGCCCTTGAATTAGAACATTCATTTTCATGAACAAAAATAAGTTAATAAGAAACCTCATCAGCTATCACACTGAGGAAGCCCATTTATTGAACAAATATTTATCAAGCACCTAATATGTTCTGGGCATTGTGCCGGCCGATGGAGATGCAGAAGTGAACTAGACAGATAGGTCCCCCTGGCTAGCATCATTGTTCAGTTGTAACATTACTGATGGTCAGTGACAGGTGACCAAGCTGGCACTGAAGCAAGGCTACCACCAGGATAAAGCTCAGTGGCAACCTAACAAGAGCCCCCAGACGTGAGAGTAATTTTGGCAAACACACCATCATTCAGAGCTTACTCCTTGGTGTCAATGCTTAAACACTTTTTGTCAACACCAAAAATTAATTTTTCCCTCAAGGTAGATGCTCACTAGCCAAGCTCACAAAGACTGGTATCCTAATGAAACAATGATTTAGTTATTAAGAAGCACAATGGGTCATTGAGCTGACCTGAGTCTTTCTGAGACAGCTTAATGTACTCCTACCCAATACAACCGAGAAATTTATCAATTAACAGATGCTGTATAATCAACCCATCTGACATACTGATCTCAAACAATAGCACATTATTAATTTGTACACATTATTAGGCTGCTTAAGTACGCTACTGGTTTTGCCAGATCTCACCCTTACAGCTGGCAGTTGTCAGGGGCCATGCTCATGGACAGCGGGTTTGACTTGGCATCTCTCTGTCCTCTTTTCATCCTGGACTTCAGGGTTTCAAGAGAGCAAGGATGAATGCAAGACTCTGAATTTCACATAATTGCACTTCTACTACCGTCAGTTGGTCAAAGGAAGTCTTTAGACTAGTATAATAGTACACCAATGGGTACTGCACAACATAGGTGGTTATTCTGACACTAATCACTTAGCACAGATCCTACCAACTAAGTCCTCAACAAGTCACCCTTCAGATAGATACCAGCTGTAGTTTGGGGTCCTTAAGCCTCTGTGCTTGTAGCCCACTAGCTATAAACTTTGGAACTATTATGGCCCTCTTGGATTCAGTCATCTGCTAGATAACTCACAGAACTCAGGAAAGCACTGTACTTGTGATTACAGTTTTACTATGAAGAGTACTAATCAGGACCAGGCATGTGACAAGATATTAAAGCAAGGTCTGGGAGGGCCCCAAACCAGAACTTCTGTGTCCTCTCTCCATGCATTCAGGAATATCATCCTCCCACACATGATGTCTCTCAATGACCAGGAAGCTTACCTGAGTCTCACTGTCCAAAGCTTCTGTTGTGGTTTTATTGCAGAGACATGAATGAATCATTGGCCACATGACTGAACTCAATCTGTAGTTTTCCCCACTCCCCCTGAGAGGTCAGGCCAAACCCAGGCCTATCATCACTTGGCAGTCTTTCTGAATGACCAGCCCCAGTCCTGCCTCATCTCATGAGCATTAACTCAGATGTGACCCAAGATATCCTGAATAACAAAGACACTCAGCAAATCACTCAGCAAATTATCACTCAGCACATTCCAAAGGTTTCAGAAGCTCTGTGTCAAGAGACCAGACAAAGACCAGACCAGCCAGATTCTGTATTTTGCAGTAGTGAGCTTTGTTTTCAGAAGGCAGAGCTACTGACTCCACCTCTGACTGAAAGAAGCAGCCAAGCCATAGGCAAAGGGCATGTGCATGGAATCGAGAGACTGATGGCTACTAACAGTCAGAACAGAGACTGTAGAGAATGCATAGGATGCTTGAGACTCTTAGTAAGTGTATGTCTCTATGAAAATCAGATGTATTCCCCTTTAACACAGGACTGTCTCTGTCCCTAGCAGTCCCCAGTCATGCCTTCAGGTTGACTCCTGCCCCAGGAAATGTATGATACCTGAACCACCTGACTGGCTTTTTTTTTTTTTTTTTTTTTTTGTCTGTGCTCCAATCAACTTGCCCCCTTCAACTCACACAGCTTTGCTTCAGGTAGGAAGTAGGAAGTTGCACATTATGGAGACTTCCTTGTCAGATTGCCACCTCATTCCTCACCGGCTGCTCACATTGCATTTGAATCACCTGGACATGACAATCATAGAAGTTCCCATGCTGCATTCCTGTCTATGCACTCTCACCCATGAGTAAAGACTACAGGTGGGCACAAAATAATTTGCCCAGAGTAGGTGCTTTACAAATATTTGTTAAGTGAACAAGTGAAATTTAAGTGATTTGTTTAAAACACTACACAGTTATTAATAGAGTATGGAAAAGAATTTGGTTCATCTGAACCCAGTCATTAGCACAATTTTGCCCATGGCGCAGTCTAACAGCTTTGCATGAACTGAGTTGACCTGGCTAATCCAGCAATTTCCTTGTTTGAGTGAGCAAACCCCAAGGCAGTCTGGTTTGTGCTGAGACTATGACCTTGCACTTGACCCAGATGGCCCTTGTCACAGCTGTGCCTCAAGGCCTGCTTGATGTCATCCAGTACTTCCTGCCTCCCACCCTGGCAGAGCCTCCACTGGAGGGTGTGGGCAAGCCTATCAGCGAGGTGTGCAAGGCTCTTACTGCTCCTCTCCAACTCCATGCTAGGGAAGTCCCCTTCACAATGCATTCACCTTGCTCCTTTACCTTCTACAGAAATTTTAGCCCAAATGTGTGCAAGAGACAGTTCAGGATAAACTCCTATAAGGGCAGAGAATCTCTGATGTCAGTACCACTCTGTCTTATCCCTTGGCCTCAGAGAACTTGAAACTGCAACTGCTGGAGAATTAGCTCACCAAGTGACTCTAGAGAATATGGATCCAGAACTCTGGGCCCCTGATGACATTTCCCATATGACCCCAGATGTCTCTTTTGGCCAGGCTTCTGGGATGACTTCTGCCATAGGGAGTCTGCTGGTCCTTGGCAGCATTCAACTGTTTATCATCAGGGCACTTTGACTTTGACCTTTTTTTCCTTCTAAGACAACCAAGGTATGTGCACTTCCTCCCATATTTGAGATTCTTCCTGTGAAGTCCCTGAGAGCCAGGAACCAGACACTGGCCCCGCCCTTTCCAGAGCTGAGGTACCTTAGCCTGGCCTACAACAAGGTGACTCTGCTTCTCTGCCTATCTTCTCAGGGAACAGATGGGAGGGTGGGATGTCAGTTACTCTCGCCAACCCTCTAGTTCCCTGCATTACAGGTTTGCAAGTACAGGGATGTCTAGGGAGAGCAGACCAAAGCAGGAGTCTAGCCCTTCAGTTACAGTCATTAATGAACACTTGCCAAGCTCTGTGCTAGGCCCTGAGAATACAGCTGTGAGAAGAAACATAGAGCCTCTCCTCTGAGGAGATTATCACCCAGGAAGGCCGATACTGGACAGACAGTCACCTGTGAACTTGCTTGGCGTTATGAAGAAATTCACAATGCCATGAAGTGTATGATAGAGGAATCTAACTTAACAGCTGGAATCAGGAAAAGTTGTCTAGCGTGGTGATTATTCTGATATCTGAGTCAGTAAGTTAAGTGAGGTGAAGAGTGAGTGGTGCCCAGCAGTGGGTTTGCTGCCCAGTCTGCACAGAAATGATATCCTGACATCAGGTTTTGAGAAGAGAAAGACACTTTATTGCAGGTCATTTGACAAGAAGGAAAGCAATAAACTCAAGTCTACTGCCCTGATTAAGAAAGAAAATGTAGACTTTGGGGGAACAGTACAAATGAGTTCAATTTTTGCTGAAGGAGTGGACTAGGAACAAAGAAATGTGGATTTAGCTAAAGTTCACTGGCTATTACAGGGAAATTTATATGTAAGGAAGGATGAAGAGGCTTTTCTTTAAATAACTGGAGACTGGAATTTCCGCTGGTGGGCCCCTCACTTACGGGTAACCCCCCTCTACTGTATTTGTGTCTTCCCAACCCCAATTCACTTTGGAGCTCAAGATTAATCAATAAGCCTCCTGGCTCTGCTGTGTCTGCAAAAGCAAGTCTCAGAAAAAAAGTTTAGACATTTTTTTCCTCCCTTTTGTGATTAGGGTCTCAAAATTAAGACTCAGTTACTTTAGGGTAGAGTGAAGTAAGAAATATTCTAGCCTAAGGGGGCAACAGATGTAAAATTCAGGGGACAGATAGGACATGATTTCCTTATGTTTTCGTGATATTTATAACCTGTTTGATTTTCTGTAAACCCCACTAATTGACCCTACCCTCAGATCTGAAATGCAGGTAACTTTTAAGGTGCTTTGCTTACATTCCTCCTGAGAGAAGTCATTACTACAGCTATAGCCTTCCGTGTTTCCTTCTAAGAGCTTTATAGTTTCAGCTCTTACATTTAAGTCTTTTGAGTTAATCCTGTATATACAGGGAGATATAGGAGTCTGTCTTCATTCTGTTTTTGTGGACATCTTGTTTCTCAACATCTTTTATTGAAAAGACAAATCTTTCCCAACTGAATGGTCTTCTCATCCTGGTGAGAAAGCCAGAGACCACTGAGGTATTGAGTATCTTTTTCAATCTTGAAACTGGTAATGGGTCTCTTTTATATTGATCTAAAATGAAAGTAGTCCTTTCTCTGGACTTTTGAAAAATGAAACTAGCTGCTGATTTCTCTGGATTTTTCTATCATTTGTCTGTTTTCCATTTCATTGATCTCTGCTCATAATTTTATTTCTGCTCTATTCACAATGATTTGTGAATTTTGTTTGATTTATTTGTCTTTTTCTATTAGCCCAAGTAGAGCAAGTAGACCTTCTTGGGGTCTTCTTGTCAGAGTCTAATCAGAGGTTCTGTTCCCATACTCTGGCCCACACTTGACTTTAACAGTACTTCATGCTTTTTGGTTTATTTCCTCTTCCATGCTGCCTGGCACTTGCCATCCCCTCCTCACATGTTCTGCCTTGGGTAAGCCAGTGTCTTTGTTCCAGTGCTCTGGGAGTGCCTGTCTCTCCTTAGATTGCAACCACTTGGTGGACTGAAGACAAGTCCTGATGTTTCAGGCTAGTCTGTTTTTTTCTAGTTGTTAGGAGAGAAATGATACTCTTTCCATTTTTCTATGTTAGTTTTTAAGTATTTTTCTTTATGACAGTTACCACCTCATCTCTTATGTTTCTTTCTTTTTTTTTTTTTTTTTTTTTTTTTTTTTTTTTTTTTTTTTTTTTTTTTTTTTTTTTTTTTTTTTTTTGAGACTAGGTCTCGCTATTTTTGCCCGTGGAACCGCAGGCTCTTGTTGCCTGGGATACCACAGACTCAAGCAATCCCCAGCCTCAGTTTCCCAGGTAGCTGGGACTACAGGCATGCACCACCACGCCCAGCTACTTTTTTGGAACTAGGTCTTGCTACGGGCCCCAGGCGGGACTCGAACCGCGATCCCTAGCTCCGGCCGCTTCATAGGCTGAAGCTTACAAGCACAAGCCACCGTGCCCGGCCTTCTTATGTGTTTTTTTTTATCTGCTGCCAGAATGTAGTCTTTTGAGCTCTAGAACTCTGCCTTCCTGTGGAATAGCACCTGGAACATGATAGGTACTCAGTAATTCTGTTAGATGAATCAGTGACTTTTTCATCACTGGAAAATACACACAACTTCTGTTGAAATTATTCTTCAATTTATTGAAGTCACAATCGATAGATTATATTCCCTTTAACTCAGTGAAAGTGGACATAAGTTTCAAGATGTTATTGATCCTGAATTTATTTCCAGGGGCACTCAAAAAGTCTCAGACCCATTTGCTACCTTAGCCAGAACTTGAAGCCCCTACTTTTCAACTGAGACTTACTTTCACAGAAAATGTGTTCTACATGTCCTGGGCATGTTTCAACTTTACATCGGTTTTAATTGTAATTTATTTCACTGTTTCAACCACCAAACTTGGATGGATGGAATTCTGCACCCTGACAAGACTAAGCTTTCCATCCCGCATTCTGTTGTGATGGCTTCTTGACTATCTGCAGGCAGGAAGCACTGCTCTCTCTTTGCTGCCACTACATGGTTATTTATCCACATCTACTAGGCGTCC
Organism: Uropsilus gracilis; assembly: GCA_004024945.1. Lineage (NCBI taxonomy): Eukaryota > Metazoa > Chordata > Mammalia > Eulipotyphla > Talpidae > Uropsilus > Uropsilus gracilis. Next base: position 47,733 of record PVHY01002330.1, on the reverse strand, counting down.
TTCATCCTCCTTCCCTAGAGTCTAGAAAAGAAGCCAGCAACTTTTCCTCAGAAGGCCAGATGGCAAATACATTACTGTCTCAACTACTCAGCCCTTGGACCATGAGAGGCAATAGGTAGATGAATGAACATAGGTGGCCATGTTCTTGTGGAGTTGTATTAAACAGAGGGAGGAGGCTGGGTCTAGCCTGTGGGGCTTCATCTGTTGACCCTGTTTGTGTACAACCTTCAAACTATGAGTAATTTTTACATTTTTTAATGGTCAGAAAACATCAAAATTTAAAAAATAAATAAATAAATACTTTGAGACCCTTTAAAGTGAGACGAAATTTCAGTGCTCATAAGTAGTGTTCATTGGAAAAGAGCCAGCTGCATTTGTGCTATACCAGCAGACCTGAGTAGTTGTGACAGACAGGCCTGCAGAGCCCAAAACAATCACTGGCCCTTGACAGGAAAGGTCTGCTGACTTTCAGCCTCGCAGCCAAGACCCGATTGTCATCCTGGATTATTCTCACTTTTATGTCCCTTCTCCCCACCCATACCTAGTCCATTACCAAACCTTGTCAAACATAGGTTGTCCATATATCTAGAAACCCAAGTAATACTAGCTGCTGCAACAAACTTCAAATCTCAGTGGTGTAACACAACATAAGTAGACAGGCAGGCCTTGCACATACTGCAAATTCAGGACCAGAGCCCCACACCAGAACAAACACTGCAATAAAACAAGTCACACCATCTTTTTTTTTGTTCCCTAGTATGTATAAGATTTTTGTTTACACATCACACAACAGTCGGCTAAATGTGCAGTATAGCATTCTAAAAATCACTGCAGCAACCTCAATTGTGGCATAAAGAAGGCCTATACTGTTGACAAAATAGTGCCAACAGACTTGTTCCACACGGGGTTGCCACAGACCTTCAGTGTGTTAAAAAAAACAAACAAAAAAAGACAATCTGCAAGACACGGTAAAGCATGCAATAAAATGAGGTATGCATGTGTTTCTTGCTTTTTATAAAATAGTGGCTATTTTGTTTCGCTGGTGACCTTCCACATGATCATTTAGAGACCCAGACCCCATCAGCCCAGAGGATCTTAGTCCTTTATTGAATCCTATGGATCTGGTGGATAGAGTGGGGGGAGGGTAGTGAGATGCCATGGGACCTGCAGGAGTTTTGAATGTCCTGGAAGTGACATCTGTAGCTCCTCCAGAGGCATCTGCAAGTTGAGCTGGCTAGAGCTGAGCACCTCTACCTGGAGGCACAACACTGCACTCCAGCTATGTGTCTAGAATGTAGAGGAGATGGTTTTGGCTAACACAGAGGTTTTCTTGCCACATCATCCATCCGCTGCTGCAGTCACTGGTTACCTTCTACCTACCCTTCAGATCCCAGGTACACCTTTGCTCACCTCCAGGGCCAGGGCAGATTCCGTGCTTCTCACATCTGCCTTCTGTGGCCCTTCTCACCAAGGGCAGATCCACTGCACTCATGTTACTGTTTCTTCTGTGCTTGTTTCCTCAAGCAGCACTCCTTTGAGAATGGGAACTGTACCTGACTTGTTTCCTGTCTAGCGCTTGGCACATGTAGGCATTCAGTAAATATTTTCTTGATTGAATGAGCAAAAATGAAAGAAAATAAGTTGCCTAGCGGACATCTGGTGTTTCCCATGAGGCTGAGGAAACTGCTACGCAGTTCCTGTCCTTCCAAACCTCAGAACATAGCATCTTAGACCCCAGATATGACCCAACACTTGGCAGCTCCTCTGTGTACACAAAGGGCCCCCTCATACACTAATAGCTCTGATATTACACCATCACTATTAGACACCCTTCCCAAGGTCATCCCCAGATGCCCCAGTCACTAAATGCCCCAGCCCAACAATGGCGGTGTGTATTTTGCCCTTCAGAGGCTGACTTGACCAGCCAGCCCCTACTGGAAGTCTACCATCACAGGGAAGGAATGGCATCTGGGCCTCAGATAGCCATGAGATCTTCTTCACTCCTGGTTCTGCTTATCTCATGGATGGGTGGATTACTGTACCCTATACCTCCCCCTCCCCTTCCCCAGCTTGGTGCCTCAGAGGAAGACACCATCTGGGGTGCTGTTGACAGGTTGACAGGGTGTGTAGAAGTTGCTTTAAGGAGAGTTGTCAGAATGTATCCCGAGTCAAAGTGAAGGGCCTGCTAAACCAACACACTCCTTGTGAGATGAGCACTATATGTGTTCTTATTTTTTTGTTACCCACATTCTCTGTACTTGGTACAGGCTACAGACCTGCTGTGGAGACAAGAGAAAAATTCTTTACTTTGAGAGGTAGAATTTCAGACGAGGGACAGAGTGTTCTAGGTGTGAGCAGGTGAAATTGCAGAGATGAGACACTGCCTTGCAGTGAGACCTGTCCAAGGCAACATCACATCCCACCCCAGTCCTAAGCACCAGGCAGGGGTAAGAGCAACTTGGACCTGACTCGCCTTCCTGCATTCTGACAGATTACCAAGGAAGAGGCCATGCTGCCTGTAGCTCTCTTCCCATCTCTCTGTGAGCTCGTCTTTCATAACAACCCACTGGTGGCCCATACACGAGGTACAGTGCCCACAAACCTGGCCCCCCACCCCACTGCCCAAGAAGAAGTCGGTACACTCCTCCCCACTTTGTCCATGCCACACCCTGGGCTTTTCTCTGGTCATAGGTGGAAGGGGGTTCCCAGTGTGTTGGGCAATGAAGAAAGCATGAGGCTGCTGAGCCTGTGAGCTCATCCTGATGGCTGCCCAGGGAGACAGGCGCCCTTGTCCCCGAACACAGTGGAGGATGCTGACATCAGGGAGATGATGATCTACCTGAGGTCACACAACAGTGAGGGGGCAGGGCTGAGCCCGGAATGCAGAATTAGCTTGATTCTGTGTGTTCTGTCAGTGACACCTGCCTTGGGGGCTAGGTCTGCTGGGACCTCACTTTCCCCTTCCCACTTGGGGAGGGGCGCAGGCCCAGCTTTCCTCTGTGAGCCTGCTGAGTGCTGTGGCTGCCACATCGGCAGTGAAGTCCACCATCCAAGATACAGCAGCTGGAGGTGTTTTAGACTCCTGGGCCTTGGAGTGGCCAATGGGATTCTGAGCCTTGCTCCACACCATCTTTATTGCGTTGGGTGAATTCCTAAACCTTTCTGTACCTCAAATTCTTCACCTATTAAATGGGAATAATGTGGGTACCGACATTCTAGGGTGGGTGGGAAGATTACTAAGTAAGTTAATGCATGTGCAGCTATTTGAATAGTACCTGGCACACAGTGTGAGTTAACGGTTATCTTACTTTCCCTTTCTGGCTCCAGGGGTCCCGCCACTGTTAAAAAGCTTCCTTCATGATCGGCTGGGAATCCATTTAATTCGCAGGAAGACAGTAAAGGCCAAGCATCATATTTTGATGCCTCGGAAGGACTCTCGGAAGGTGAGGTTTCCAGTGCTAGACACCAGCCCTAGAGAGAGTAGAGTGGACGTGGATGCTCATAAACTAACCTGGCCTTAGAACTGTGTGCCCACACGTCCAGAACCCCTCTCTAGACAGTACTGTCTCTTGCCTTTGCTCTGTCAACACTGAGAGGCCCAGGAGGGCTCTGACAGTCAGTCAGACCCAAAAGTCAGAGTCAGGAAGAGCCTTGGATGTCACTGAGTCTGACTCCCTAACTTTTACAGAGAAACTTAAGTCCAGAGAAGCTGAAAAACTTGGGGAGAAATCACCCAGAAGCCCTAGATATAAGCTTGGCTCAGTCACTGCATAGCTACCTGAACTTGGGTAAGGGTTTCATCTCTGACTTCAGTTTTCTCAATTCCAGAACCTCTCAGAACTGCTGAGAGAACTGGAGGGAGCAACAGGTATAAAAGCACTAATGAATACCATGATCCCATAGCAGTGCAGGTGTCAGTTACCTGCGATGATCTGCATGGGCCTCCCAAGTGGGACACACACTTCTGAGTTTTGGGAAGCATGTCCTTTGAGCAGCCTGCCCCTCCAGCCTTGCCAGCTGGTGGGCTTAGACTGCCTCTGGGTTCCCAGAAAAAGGCAATCAAATCCCCTCTTTATCTGAAAGATCTCAGAAATTTCTGCGAAATATTCCTCTCTCCCGGAGTCAGTCCTCCCCTGGCCAAAAATCAGTCCAGTGCTGATCTCAAAAGTTAAAACAGTGTTTTCCTCATCACCTCTGGCAACCAGCCTCTGTCCAGCCACAATCTTGTCTGGAGCTCCAGGGGGACCAGAACAGCATTTAAATCCCCCTAATAGGCTGAAACGTAAAGGGTTTCAGTCTTCTCCCGCTGGTCTGTTATCACCTGTGAGGACTCCACTTCCTCCCTCCCTCAGCCAGTGGAGCAGGAACAGGATTGGGTGAGCTGGAGGCCAGGCACACAGCGTGCAGAGTGTGCTTTCCCAAGGTTCATGGCAGATGCGGAAACAGGCTGAGGGATGAAATTACTGTGAAATTTGTGGATGTGGATGTGGGTGTCTGGAGGACCTAAAAATTTCCAACTAATAGAGGATAGGCCACATGAGGAGCAAGTCCGTGCGGCTGATCTGCAAACACCACTTAACCTGCAGTGCAGGCAAGACTGGAGAACATGGCTGCGGCCTTACGGAGGTCCCCGCCTGGCCCATAAGTTTACAGAGGTGGGTTGGATGGACAGCAGACTCTGGAACCTCTTACTCTCTCAATGCACAGACAGGCTGCAGGCTCTTTTCTCCAGCCAGGCATGGACAGAAAGGGGAGGTGGAGAACCTGCTAGAACAGGCAACACACAACCCAGAAGCTGTGTGAGCCCCTTGCTGTGAGCACATATGTGGGAAATAAAAAAAGTCCTTTCTTGGAGCCCAGCAATCCAGCTCTCCAGGGAACACGGCCCGGTGGCCAGCCACCTCTGGCCAACCACACTATCCAGTTCTTCCCTGGAATGGGGCTGAGAAAGTGCAATGGAATGGGGGAAGAGCATTCTTCTACCGCTCTTCCAGCCCAGGACCAAGGATAGAATAAACTCACCCTTGTCAACAGCCATCACCTGCCCGCCCCCACAAGTTCTGAAAAGCCCACCTGCATCTATCGGGCTTCAAGTCCAACCACTGAGGTTTTGATGTTTTCCCAAGGAAATACTTTGTTAAAACGAACTTCACTTTATAAAAGAGTAACACAACTACACACAACTTAGTTTGTTAGGCACATTCGGACGCATAGGTTGCCTCTGTTCTTGACAGGGAAACGGAGGCCCTTTGGCCTCTGACATCATGCTTGGACTCAGGATCTGTGAGAGCACAGGTAGGCCAGACCTCTGTCAGAGAACATAAAACAACTCACAGTGTAACTAGGGAGGGAAGAAGCACCATGGCTGGCTAAGGGAGACAGAGCCCAGGGCTCCTCTTGGCATCTGAGGCAAAGGCGGAAGGAGAGAACGAGGAACAGGTTTTGCTAATCAAGGAAGCTGAGCTGTTCAGTCGGAAAGAAGTTATTCCTTAGTCCTCAACTCTTAAAATGTGCCTTTCATCTTTCCTTAGCAGTGCAAGGGCCGGCTTCCTCTGAGGGGGACTCGTGCTGCTGCCTGCCAGAAAGTGCATGCCCTATGCCTCTTAGGAGTCCCAGAGGAAAGTCGGGAGGACATTATGAAATTTTGAGCAGGGGAATGAGGCTCCTGAGGCTGGAGGGACATAGCCAGGGATGTAGAAAGAGGCCTGGCACCCAGGACTGGAATTGGATAGTCCAGGCTTTGCCATGAATAACTCTATGACTTTGGTTTGGTTTTGTTTTTTAACGAGACTAGGTCTCGCTATTTTTGCCTGTGGAACCGCAGGCTCTCGTTGCCCGGGGTACCACAGACTCAAGCCATCCCCAGCCTCAGCTTCCCAAGTAGCTGGGATTACAGGCGCACGCCCCCACGCCCAGCTATTTTTTTGGGACTGGGTCTCACTATGGGCCCCAGGCAGGACTCGAACCACGATCCCTAGCCCCGGCCGCTTCATAGGCTGAAGCTTACAGGCACAAGCCACCGTGCCCAGCTGGTTTCGTTATTTTTGCCCAGGGAACTATAGGCTCACATTGCCCAGGGTACCACAGACTCAAGCAATCCCCAGCCTCAGCTTCCCAGGTAGCTGGGATTACAGGCGTGTGCCCCCCACACCTGGCTATTTTTTTGGGACTAGGTCTCACTATGTGCCCCTGGTGGGACTCAAACCGCAATCCCTGGCCCTGGCCGTGGCTTCCTAGGCTGCCACCTACAGGCATGAGCCACCATGCCCAGCCAGCTGTGACTTTGGGACAAACTATTTGATGTTTCTGAGCCCTGGTTTCCTCATTTATGTAATGAGGATAATTATTCACTGACTAGTTGAAGTGTAAATAAACCAACACGGGTCGTGTGCGGGGCACATTGTAGGGGCCCAGTCAGTGTGTGCTACCTCCCCCTTCCCTGAATCCTCCATTGCTCCAGTTGCTGTAACAGGTGGTCTGGTAAGGTCCGGGAGCAGAGACTGAATGAGCAGCAAATCAATCAAGCCCTTCTCCTGTGACAGGTGAAAACCCACATCCCAAAGGTGCCAAAGCAGTCTCTGACTCTCCATCACCCATCCATATCCAAGTCTTCCGTGAAGGAGATCCTGGAATCCGAAGCAGGGCTACCTGAAGAGCTGTCCACTGCCAGGAACACTTCTCTGAAAAAAGAGCTGCCCATTGAGTGCCCAACAGGCCTTTCCAAGTCCCGTCGGACCTTCGTGCCACTGCCACCCATCTACTCGCACTCCACAGTGCAAAGTGAAGAAACCGTATCCCGCCACAGTGGCACGGTGGACCACGTCAGCCCGGAGCACCTATCAGATGAGGACATTAAGAGCACGGAGTCCATCTTCTTGACCCAGGTGCCTGGATTTACCTGCCCCTGCCCACATGTCTCCCAGCTTCTCTAGGTGCCCAGGAAACCCTGTGATGACTGGACTGCTGGACGTGAGCACAAGGCAGGTCTGGAAACTAGAAGGCAGCACCCCTGGTGGGAACTGCAGTCTCTTCTGGGATATCTGCTGTTCTCAGGCTACTGGTAGGGACACCCATGGGGACAAGTCATAGTCCTGTGACAGACTGTAGGCCTGTGGGTGTTCTGCTTGGGGGTGGGGAGGGAGGGAGGGTGTTCTGATTAGTCCTCTGGTGAGTTTTGCTGCTGCCTCTGCTTAAGTTTACCTCACTTAAGGTTACCTCACTTCTCAAGCTGCCTTTGAATTCTGGGGGCATGAAGGAGATGTGGCTTCTGCCCTCTAGAGGCCTGAGTCTTATGGGGGAGCCAGACTGGGTATGCAACCTGGGTGTGCTGAGGTAAAGGAAGACTCATGGCTTGGGGTCCTAGAGGACAGAGGTTTGCCTTGACCCTAGACCAGGAAGAAGTTCAAATGAGCTATACTTTGCAGGCTGGGTAGGCGTTAACCAGGTGAAGAGTGGTGCAAAGGCATTCTGGTCAGAGTGAATAGCATGAAGCAGGGGACAGAAAGTAGAACTGAACTGAGCAGGAGCTACAAATAGGTCAGCGTTGGTGCAGCAGAAGCGTGATGTGAAAGGACAGTATGAGGAGTCAGCGGGGGTCCCCTGTGGACTTTATTCTTACACTATTGTCTTCCCTGATCTCCCTGCCTGGGTGTCAGGATGGCCGAGTGGCCTAAAGGCGCCAGACTCAAGCTCCATCTTCCTGATCTCCCTGCCTCCTCTACTCCACTCACTGACAGACCTTCCCAAGTCACACATCTGTATATACTGTATGTCTACCTTTCTATCTATTCATTTCTAACTCTACTCCACATATCACTTATGCTGACACATCAGTTCATGCAGGATAAAAGTATCTTTATGAACACTTACCAGAACCTTTTTTGCAAGAAAACACAGTATAATAAATATTTTTAAAAATGAAAGTTGGATGAAAGGAAATGGACAAGGAAGGATTAAATATAAAGGTAATTCACATTATGCACATGGTGCACTGCTGCTCTCATAGTAGAATTATATTGCCAAAGTGCAACTCTGAGCTTCCTGGTAGCCAGAGCAATGCAACCATCTATGAGTCGCCATGTTCAGAAAATATTTTTTCTCCTTTGTAATTTCCCAAAATGTCCCTCTAGTACAATATTGAACAGAAGTGGTAGAAGCAGACATTCTTGTTCTTGATCTTAGGGGAACAACTTTCAGTTTTTCACCATTCTCACCATTTAGTATGCTATTAGTTGGGTTTTTTTTCATATATGTCCTTTATCAGATTGAGGAAGTTTCTATTCCTAGTTTGTAGAGTGTTTTTTTTTTTTAATCAAATGAAGGGGTGTTAGATTTTATCAAATGCTTTTCCTGCATCCATTTAGTTTATCATGTGGGTTTGTTCTTTGGCAATTACAGTCTACTACATTAACTGGTTTCCTCATGTTAAACCAGTCTTACATACCTGGGATAAATCCCATTTGAACATGGTGGGAATTTTTGGTAATTGCTGATTCAGTTTGGTAATACTTTTTGAGGATACTTGTCTATCTGTTCATAAGATCCTGATCTGTTGTTGCTCTTTCTGGGATGTCTTTCCCTATAAAACTAGTTTCAGAGTAACACTGATCTCAGAAAGTGAGTTGGAAGTGTTCCTTCTTGTCCAGGTTCTTGGGAGAGTTTATGAAGGATTGGTATTCATTCTTCTACAGAATAAATATTTGGTAGAATTTGTAGTTAAGATAGCTGGATGTTAGCAGGATGTTTTCTTGGTGCTCTAAAACTACAGATCCAATCTCTTGTTTTAAGTCTGTTCAGCTTTTTTTCTTTTTTAGCTAGTTATAAATCTTAATAAAGGGTATAACTACATACCTATATGAAATACAGGTTTCATAAGGTTTCTTATAAAACCGTTAATGTGGGCTTACAATGTGAATTCAGATAAAGTTCTCCCGTCCTTAAATCTCTGAATTGCCACCACAGTGAGGATAAAGAAAATATGAACCAGAAAAAAACAAACCACTCTCAACTTGGCACTTAAATGTTCTTATTGAACTGGGCCCTGCTTGTGCCTCCAACTGCCCTTTTTGCTTTGTAGTACACTAACAAAACCAACTCCCCCCCCCCTAAATGCATCTTGCGGTGTCTTACCCATGTACCACTGCCGTGCTGCTCCTTACTTGCAAACCATCCCTTCTCACCCCTTGCAGTCCTCCCTCTCACATCCCTGCCTGAGATTAGCTCTCCTGATTCTTGGAGACTTAACCTTGAGCTGAACATCTCTTCCTCCAAGAAGCCCCTGGCACTCCGGCTGGGCTAAGGCTCCAAATGGGTCACCCAGAACACTTGTGCTTCCTGTTCTGGCATTTACCAAGGATGTTACCTGTTTTCATGTCTGCCTTCTCTCACCTCTGTCTTGGTTCTTGCCCCCACCAGGCACCAGTGTCGGGTCAGCAGAGAACTGATGCCTATTAGTGTTCATGGACTGGACAAATGTGTTTTTCTTCCTGCGCACAGGTGAATTCATTGCCCTTCCCCGCCCTCCAGAGGGATGACTCAGAGTTGAAAAAGAAAGACCAAAGAAGACCACAAACAGCACCCAGAGAAGTAAAGAAGACTCAGAGGAAGCTCTTATCTGCTTCCCTCTCTAGCAAGTACCATGGCTACGAGGAGCTGCTTACAGCCAAACCCGATCCAGCCTTTATTGAGCCAAAGGGTATGTAAAGAAGTGTCAAGACTTGGAGCAAGTCGGGGAAGAGCCAAGGCTGCTTCCAGGCCTCCTTTCCCGGCCAGGGTGCTGTCCTGCCTGAATCTGTATCGCAGTGCCCTCAGGGGTCCTGTTGTGGAACCCTACATGTCGGGGTTCTGGCCTGGGCACTCTTGGTTTCTGGAGCCACAGCTGGCTCCTACTTCAGCCATGTGGGCCCATCTTCTCTCGTTGGAGATGTCGCTAAAGAGGGGTTTGATGGCTGGCCAGATTTCTGAACGCCTTCCCAGCCCAGTGAAGCCCCAGACTGAGCATCTAAAATCTTCCCATTTGATTGGACCCTCATTTGGTTTGAGGCACGAGACGCAGCTCCTTCTCTGAGGTGTGTGTGTGTGTGTGTTTTAATATCTCAAACTGATGCGTTATCTGTACATGCAAAGGAACTGGTACACCACTCGACTGTGCCCTGTGGCTATCAGTCTTTCCTGAGGTTAACAGGGTTGCGCTGGGGTCAACCCTCCCGCCCCCCAGCTATTTTTTTCACTGGGTCTACACTCCAAGGACACACATGAGCCCTGTGTGACTGCTGCACCCCAGGCCTTGGCACAGAGCAGGGGGAGGTGAGCAGACAATGTTTCCTTTTTGGGGTCCCTCAATTCCTTTTACCCAGGGCTGCTGTGAGCTAGAGAATGAAGAAGTTGGGCCTGGCATCTAGGAGGAGGAGGGGGAAGTGTCCTGAGGGTGACTCCAACCTGCCTCCCGCCCTAGGAATCCAGAAGAATGCGCAGGCCCTGCAGCACATGCTGAAGCACCCGCTCCTGTACCGTTCCTCCAAGCCCCGGCTGGACGCGCCTCAGAAACGCTTTGTTCCCAAGGAGAAGCGGGTAGGTACCTACCTCAGTGAGTATGAAATGACTGCCGGAGCCCCACACAGATGTGGCTGTCACTCCGGCACCTGCTAAGGGGCTTGCATTCCCACTGCCCCCTCCTGCTCTCCTGTAGGAGTGCAGGAGACCACACTCCTGGGCTGTGACCACACACGTGGGTGACCACATGGGCTGAGGCCAGGAATGTCTGAACACAAGCCTGGGATGTAGAAATGGGATGACACTCTTCTCCTGCCTCTGTCAGACCAAGAGGATCCCTGTGCCACCTCCTCAGAAGACTCGAGCCCAGCTGCTGGATGACATCCTCATTCGCATGCGGGACCCCCGGAACATCACGGAGGCTCCCCTCGGTAGGTGTCCTAGTCCCTCGCTCTCAGCTGCCAGGACCAGAGGGCTGGTCTAAGGCCTAAGGCCTGTGTCAGAGCAGAAACAGTCCTTCAGGAGTATCATTTCCTGCTCTTGCCACATGCAGATGGAGAAACTGAGGCCCAGTGTGAGACGGGGGTTGCCCAAAGTCACCCAGCCTGCCCTGGACTAGAACAGAACAGCAGCTTGAAATAGATAGGACACTGCCAGCTCCCCGATGGCCCACGATGGAGAGACCATTTTCAGTCCTCTTATCATCCTCCCTCCACCCCATTCCACCGCTGGGGTGTCTGGACCCCATCCTCGCTTTGGCTCGGGGCAGCCCCCAGTGAACGAAGTGCCCTTCCCGGCTTCTCTCCCTGCAGCTGCTGTCCTGCGCCAGCAGACAGAGAAGCACCTGGTGAACCAGAAGCAGTATCTGGAGGCCAAGCGGCTGCTCAAGGAGTTCCGGACCCGCTACCGGCGGCTGGTGCGCAGTTCGCTGCGGACAGTGTTTGGCGCCTCAGCGCCAACCCCAGCCTGCCCCGCGCTGAGCCAAAGCCAGACTAAATTCAGCAACTTCCTGGAGTTCATGGACGGGTTCCCCCAGGAGCCCATGGCCGGCGACTCAAAAGGCTAGGGCTGTGCAGGGGGTGCGCGAGGCATCCAGCCTGTGCCCCACCCCCCAGAGATGCCCCTTTCCCGAGGGTGCCTCGCCCTCCACTTGGATCTCTGGGCCCACATGGGCCTTGGAGTTGGGCTCAGGTTGGCTGGCTGGCCGCAGAAAGTGGGCAACTCACCAGGACCCCCCCATCCTGGGCCAACAGGCTCTGGAGCCTGGGTCAGCAGCAATAAAGAGTGGGTGCATAGCACAAGGTCTTCACGCATTTTTTTCTGGGAACCAGGGGCAGGCTGTCCCGTGGTAACTCCATCCCTGACAGGCAAAGGCCTCTGGAGCCTGTGGGAAACCTCTCCAAATCACATGCTTACGATGGACCTGAGATGAGCAGTAAGGTAGAAAATGGGGCTGATGGAAGCGATGAGTGAGGCACAGCATCTAAGATTCAGTGGAGTTAGCTATGTTGTCCGCCCACAACAAAGAGAGGGGCGGGGGAGCCAGAGCCCGCCGGGCCTCAGAATGAGTGCCTTTTCTGTCGGGTGACTTTTCCATTGTGAAGGGAAATGGGGTAGGCACCAAATGGCCACATCCACAAAGGCGGGACAAGATCAGGTGCTCTAATCCAAGACACATGTTTAAGTCCCTTGTGCAGACGAGGTGGGCAGTGGCTCTAAAACAGCCCCTGGGGCTATGCAGGATCAGCCTGGACTCACAGTGAGGTGACTTCTGACCAAGGCAGCCGGTTGAGTCACCCCATTTTCGTGGTGCTGCTGTAGCGGGAGATCTGGAGAAGGCCTAGATCTGAGTTTCCCTTTTCTATACTTGACATTGACCTCTGGCATCTGATGCAGGATTTTTACATTTCACCATCTTAGTCTCAGCCTGGAGTTCCAGGATGCCAGCATCACTTGGGATTCCTGATGGTTGGCTTTCCTGTTTCGGAGGCTGTTTAGAGTGAGTGTACCCAGCTCTGACCTCTTTTCCCTTAAAGGATCTTACAAAAGAAATCCCAGGAAGGACGCCACTACATGGTGACCCGGTGACTACTATTCATTCAGAAGGGAGCCTGGTAGACAGTGCTATGATTCTAGGTCTTACCTAGAAGGCTGGTAAGACCGTGAGGGCTAATGTTTCTTACCCTTTTAGCCTCTGCCCATATATGTCCTTGAACTCACCCACACTAATTGAGAGCCTGCATGATAGCAGTGCATCCACCAAGAGTTGGTACTCAGGCCAGAGCCTGGGTCCAGGTGACAATGTGTCGGAAGGAATGAGTGATAGTTCATGTGGGCTGTCTTAACAGGATTAATCAGTTACGTTGGAGACTAGAAGTCAGTGCTGGGTGTGTTTCCACAGGCATGGCCAGGGATTCCCTTCAAGGCTCCCTATTCCTGAAAAATCAGTCCTCAGCCTGCTAGACTGTTCATCACCCATGCTCCCGGCCAGGGAAACTGCTGCCCCTCTGGAACCACACAATCATTTACCAGTGGTTTATTCTTTTTCATCTTGCGCATAACTTGGATTTACATTACCAGGACTCAATTTTAACCTGGTCTCTTATTTACTGTATGATATAGGGTAGCTTATTTAGCTTTGCTTAGAGCATCAGTGGGCTTTTCAACCTCTGGGTCCTTGTGATGTTGAAAACATACTTTTGAGGTCTCTGTCAACAACTTTCAGCTGACTTCCTGCATTTTGTGCAGTTGAAGACACATGACCTAGTCCTTGTTTCAGTGAGCAAAATCCCGACTAGATTTACCTCCTAAGTAATCATGGAGGTTGTAGGTGGTGGCCACCCTCCCTATGTCCAGTGTAATCACTTCTCCCAGCACATCTGACCTCCAAGAAGCCTTATTTCCCCCCCCCCCCCGTTCTGAGTTCACTGTCCTCTGGTGGGAGGCTGGCTGCCACGTTCTTCTAAGCCTAGAAGAACTGCAAGCTTCTCTTTTACCAAGAATAAGCTAGAATAAAGTCTGTCCCACTATCAGTTTCCAAGATTAATTAGGCAGACCCACTGTTTAGTCTTTTATCCAGCATGCCAGTGAACACCAAGGGTCAATCAGATGTGGCCATATGAAAACTGATTCAGAGGCAGACTGTGCCTCACAACCTTTGCTCCCTCAAGATACCTTCCACTCCCAATAGTAGGTTGTAGGGAGTTTCTGGGGCCTCATGCCATCAGGCTCTAAGAGAAGGAGATCCAGTCCAGAACACTGCAGGAACCATTCTGTTAGCCAAGGTCTGTGGAGAAGGGTGGCACCACCCTCAGCTGGGTTGAGCCACGATAGCAGTAAAAGTAGACCTGGTAATGAGGTCCACTTGTAATGTGTCCCATCTGTAATGAGGCCACCCCGTCATACCAGGTTATATGGGAACTAATGAGGTGTGAGATATACCATCTGTCACTTTAGGGTCCAAGAAACAATGAATTCTCGTATCTCCAACTAATTGTTTCCTGCCAATCATTTTAACAACTTTTTTTGAAGTCGTATACAATTTCAAGGCCCATTCAGTGCTGTTTTACATGGATAACCTATCACTCTTTCAAATTGGGTTTACAGGTTGAGATGAAAACACTGTTCTGTTGGGTGGGAAACTGACAAGAGAATTTCATGGAATTCCTGCGCAATGGTTCCAGATGAGGGTATTATAAAAAACCGGATGTTCTGCATACAGCCCAGCCCTAAGGACTAGGACAGTGTCATCCTGTATATACTGTTCTTTGCACGGAACCCTCCTGGTGCCTTAGTAGCATGAACTGCTGAATATGGGAATAACACAACCTGGAAATAATTGAGAAAAGATGCAGCTGTGCACCAGGGAAATTGACCCTACCCCTCAGCTACTCAAAGGAGGGAAAGGGGGCAGTGGGCAGAGCTGGCATTCAGGGCCCAGGAGACCGCAGGGAGGCCCAACTGTCTGGTGCCCCTTGGCCCGCCGTGGAGGTGGCCTGCTGGTTGACCTGGACAGCCCTCTACCTGCTGCTGGTCGACCCCTGTTTTCCAGGGCTGGTGAGAGGACGATGGGGGAGGCCAGGGAGAGTGCCTGGGGCTGAAGCTGACCCTTACATGCTCTCCCTCAGGGCTAGTGCAAGAAACTGAGGATTGGTTCCAGAGCTCAGCCCGTGGGCTGAGCCTGATTGTAGTGGCAGCTAGAGCCCTGCATCAGGTGTTGGGCAGGCAAGACTGGCAGCCACCTAACGGAGCCTGGTCAGCTATGGGTGAAGGAATGTAGCACGCAGCCAACCTCGGAGACTAACCCCCCACCCCCACCCCAGGGCATCCAGGGTTGGGTTTCCTGGGGCCCACTGCTGGAGTTTGAAAGGTAAGGTTTATGAGAGGAGGGTGCTGGCTGCTGGAGCCCTGGCTCCCAGGCCTGTTGGGTAGGGAGCCTGGTAGCTGGGGGAGCCAAGGGGCCCTCTTGAGGCATTTACCATTCTGAATGCCAAAGCAAGCCACTGCAACATGGGAGGGACATCTCCCAGAGCGCAGATAGCATCTAAGGGCAAACACCACCCGCAGTCTAAACTTAGCCTAGTTCTCTCTTCTCCAGAGATAAGCCTTTGGCCAGAAAATGATTTTCACAATCATGAATTTGCTTTACTGTATTCTCAACTTGGATCTCCCCTCAAGCAGGCAAATATACATTGAAAAATGCACTTTGGTACTGTTTTAATCAACAACACGTCATCCCATTTGATTCCGTGACATTTCCTTGTCGGCAGAAGCATCCCTCAGAGGACACGCCCTGTTTTGAGCCCCGTGTCTTTGTCAAAATGCTCTTTATGATGCGCAGGAGAAGAGGCAGTGAGGAGAGGCCGCCCACCAGGACCTGGGCCTCCTCTCCAATTCTGATGCAGACAGCAGGTGAAATAAAACCTGTATACAATCCGCGTTCTATTTCTAGGTAGGAGTAGGGAAAGGCCCTAAGGACACTGTGTGTGTAGGAAGAACTGAAAGTAAACAACACATCGGGAAAGCAACCCACCAGTTGGCATTTAAAATTTCCCCCTTGCATAGCTCTCCTTTCTCCCACTAGGGTTTTAAGTGCTCTGCTGGAGGCTGAGGGTGGAAACCACTCAAGGAATAGTTCCTGCTACCATCGTTGGCATGGTGTGGAAAGTGGGTGGGACAAACAGGGAAATCTGACTGCTGCCATCAAGAGCCAGTGCCCAACAACCACCCTTGAGCTCTAAGGGCCTGATCTTAGAGGAGTGCACTGCCGGTTTTCACACTACATTGAGCAGGAAAAGATGAGTCAACCTGGCTTACCTTGGTTTTGTCCAACCAGTTCTTAATTTGTAACCTTAGGAATTGTGGAGGAAGCCTGCCCGGGGTTTGAGATTGCCTCCCACATTTACAGACATTAAGGAACCATTTACGCACAAAGCAAGTGTGTGAATCTTTTTTCCAATGAAAAAACACTGATAATGCATTAACAATGTACAGTCTTGGCACTTTTCCTTCATCCAATTTAACTACTCTCAAAACTGGTGGCCCCTGTATATGTCAAGTCCTTTTCTGTAGAACAGTCTTCTTTAGGAAGTTACAGCAGGTAACAATCATGAGAAACAAGCATTTCTGAATCTTTGGAGAAAACCTATTCAGCAGCCTCTATTTCCTAGAAATCTCCCCAGCTATCCTGGCTATTCCCCCCCAAACACAGACTTTTCTCATCATGTCACAAAAATTCATACGCAGTGTAGGCTCCCCTCTAAAAACCAGGCCAAGAAGACCACTCAAAACAGGTTGATGAGGAAAAGACTGGCTGAGATTTAAGTCCCTAAGTGAGTACTTGATTTTCAAAGAAAGATGACGGCTGGCTGGCTTTTTACTTGTGATCATTAAAATGATATTCCATTCAAAATATACCACTTTCCAAGATTCCAGATTCACATTACTCAGACTCTAGGGTTTTCTCCCCTACTAGGTATATATCTGGGGGCTATCCTTTTTAATAAATGAAAACATTAGGAATAAAAAGCTGCTCAGATTCTCCTATTCACCTGGGTGTTCCCCCCACTAGCAAATGTGTGTAGAACTTAAAAGTCTTGATTTAGATTGTAGAGAACTACAGGTAAACAGGGCACAGGACACTGGACTTTATGTTCCTCGATTTTAAAAAAAGGGGTAGGGAGGAAGTCTGACTTTATTCATTACAGCTGTAACATTTAATGATTATGATTCAACCTTCAACTTTTCTTCCCTTCCACCGAGTGAAAAGCAAAGCAGGAAAGAAATGCTGCCAGTTCCGTGAGCGGTGCGTCTGGGGAGGAGATTTGAGTCCTAGTTGAGAGTGGGCCTCCTCTGTCCAGGTCAGTGATCCACAATCACTTCCTGGGCCCAGAGATACTATTGTTCTATAATCACTGGAGAAAATACATTCTTTTCTGGTAAAATGACTTGTGACATGAAAAGCAGGGTTGCAGTCACAGTGAAATACTGATCAGGGTATCTGAAACGTTCAAGGCAGCCCACTGGGTGCCAGACAGTATCCTCAGATCGTTACTACGAAAGTTAACATTAACTCTCCAGCCACGCATACATTCAAATGCATTCCTTTAGACACAAACTCAAGAGTAGGGGCTGTTCTTTTCACCTCTGTATCTCCATGACCCAGCACAGGGCTGGCTTAAATTCAAAGCTCAGGAAAGGTTCATCGAATGGCACAGCCGCCGGTCATCAGTGTCACCAGTCAAGCACAGTGGCGGCTCCTATGTTAGTTTGTAATTATACAGCAATTACTTAAACAGCTTTAACCTCTTAGGGGCAATTTTCCTTTAGGGAAAATGAACAACAACAAAACAACCAGACACTCAGAAGGCATTATCACCAGTGCTTCCTCCAAGCAAAATTTAAAAATTAAGAAAGCGATAAAGCCACTTACAACTTTCTTGGGAAGCTTCAGTTGAGAATTAATCTTTCCAAAAGGGGCCAACGGATGAATGCATCATTCCCTGATCTGACACCAACCCAACAGGCCCAGATGACTTCTTCTGGCAGATACAATCAACTGGTCATTACTGTGTTCCCCAAGTATCTTCCCCACTCTATGGAAAAGGGCTGAGCGCCCCCTTTTCAGGACATCACCACTCCCTGCGTTTCCCATCAGTCCTCCATTGTCCAACCTCTTCATAATTTCCCCATTAGTAACAACAGAATATGCTTATCTACGGGCAACACAGTGCTGAACTGGATTCCAATGATTTGTGAGAAAAGTCTGCTTTGTGCAATTGTGTCTCTTATTCTAGCTCACAGAACCACCCATATCATCCCATTTTCCTTTCATGTTTGTCTTCTCTTTCTCTAAATAATTCATGTCAACAATTCCATTTGTAACCACATAAACAAGGAACAGGAAGGGGAATTTTTTTTTAGGAGGGGTTCAGGTTTTAGTTATTAACTATGGGAAGCATCTTAAAATACAGATAATACCTTAGTGGTTTTTTTTTTCCTCCTCAAAAGCCTTAAAAGATTAAGTCTCATCCCTTTTACCCTAGACTGATGTCTGTGTTTGAAGGACTACAGTTCAACTGGAAGTCTGGAAAATGACAACCGTCACTACTATCTGCTGCACCTAGAAGTAGGTGCAAGGGGGAAAGTCAGTAACCTGGATTCAACATTTGGAATAGTTCCGCAACAAGAAGTAGCTTTTCACACTAAACCCGAAGCTAAAACTTGTTGCTTCTGCTACGCAATTTCTTAAAATGAAATTACTTTGGGGAAATATTTAAAATATATATCTTTATCTATGAAAAATATTTATCTTTCTTTCAAAACCAAAAATCAGTTCCAACTGAAAAGTGTTTTTCAAATTACTGGGGACATAGAAAAAGGTGGCCAGTGGAAAAATATGTGTCTTTGCTACTACCAATGAGACTAGCCTCCCAAGAATATTTACTAAGCTCAAAAAGGAACTATATGAAACGGCAGTAACTGATGTTTTCTCTAAGGGCATTTAATGAGGTTAACCTCCCTGTCCTCTGCAGACCATTATCAGCTTTCCTATCTTGGGCACTAACATACCCTCCAGCAGCAGTAATATATGTTGCTGGTAGGACCTAGAACTGAAATGGTATGGATACAGAGATTGATGTATGTTTTAAAAACATACACCTGCACATCTGCACGCAGACACACTAGGAACACAGAACATATACATTCAGGTGAGTGAGACTCCTCACCAAAGCGGTCACTGAGGAGGTTCCACATATTTCATGACAACCACGTTGCTTAAGACTTCTCCAGAACTCTTCTTTGGGAACTGTTTATGAGCTATACAAGGTTGACAGCTTTACAGCTGCCCTTCATTCATGCCTCCAAACCCTCTTTGATACCCAGCTTCTCTTAGAAGGATCTCAAATTGTTTCTGACTAGTTTCAAATGTGTAATTTTCTCCCCTATGACTATCCCCGAAGGTTGACAATTTGCCCAGAGAAGAAAGGGTAGGTGAGCAAACCTCCCAAGAAGAATCAAACCATGATAACCATGATCAGTGAATCATTGTTCTGGATCTCAGTTTCTCCCTCAATAAGAGGAAGTTGCAATAGATGACCAGAAAGATACTTTACAGTTCTGATATTTTTGGAGTCTGTGTCTCTAGATACTTCTAGACTTTGAGGACAGTTCCGATAAGGTTTTTGCCAATGGCAACATTATTGAAAAAAAAACTATGCATAACCTGTTGAGGCCACTCAAAGGAACATAATACGCTGGGATATATAAACTCTGGGAAGTCTGTTAAAATACCATGACTTAATAGTAACAGCTCATACATGCATGGGGAATGTCAGCCCACCTGAGAGTTCCTAAAATCTTATCTTAATCCCTATTCTCAATGAGCCCAGATGGGCAGAAGCACCAAGCACCACCAGGGATGCAAAAGACACATGGTGTCACCAGCAATGGAAAATAAACCCCACTGGTCCATGGGACTGAATTTACCAGCTGCATCCAGCTAGATACCTTGTTTCCACAGAACGGAGTTTCAGCATTTGCCTGACTTCTGGTCAAACTTTTTGGATTTTAGATCAACATTGCAGATAACCCTTGGCCAAGTGGAGAACACTAAGTCCAACTGTCGTTTATCTTACAGGGATGGAACCACCAAGAAAACAGTAGGCTGTCAACTGTGGGGTGGGGTCAAAAGCACAGAATTTGTTTATACTTTCAGTCAGCCCTCTTTATCTGCATGTGGATTTTGCACAATTGGTATTTAGCTTTTCCTGGCATGCCCTTGAGTTGCAATCCATTATAGCAATCTGTAAATGTGGAAAATCCATGGGATTTGTTGTCAGGAGACCCAGCTATGCCATTTAGTAAATGTGAGAACCTGCACTGCAGTTTCATCATCTAAAAATGGGTCTAATATCACTTACACGTTAGGTCTCTTGGGAAGACCAAACTAAACAATGACTATGAATGTGTCAATTATACAGCATTAATCAAAGGCTATTTTTAAACAGGGAATGCATATTAACGTTTGTAGAATTATAGCTCAATTGATTTCATTGGGTATATTTAGTTAGAAGGAGGGGGAAAAATGACAACTTGTCATTTTGGGTCTGCCAAAGAACTATATACTATTTTACGTCTTTGAAAAGACAGAACTAATTTTAATCTGCAAGGCTGATTTAAAACACCATCCTACTGAAAGAAGTCAGGAGGCCTATCAATTTGGGAAGGTATCCCCTCTTTCTGCTACCATCTTTAACTATGACCACTGTGCTCCTGAATCTCATTCCAAGCGGGTGCTGTCAGATTTGGCCCAGAAATCCTCAGGGGTGGGTCACTTGGGAAGTGAGGAGTGCTTCTGGCCTGGGTCTCAGAGAGGCAAGATGTGGTTCCCTTGGAGATAAACTATAAAGGCCCTGGAACCTCTCAGAACCATACTAGACAGTGTTTTGCCATTAAAAGAAACCCAAAGTGAGAACACTCAGCGCTTCAGGAAAAATGATCAAGTCCAAAGACCTCTTAGAAATAGGTAACACTGTCCATGAGGTGCTACTTGGCCCCCGCCATGTTGCTGGATCGGAGGAGATACTGATCCACGCTTCCTTTTCGCCGACTCACAGTCCGTCTCTCGTTGTCAAACATGCGCTGCAACTGCAGAGCCAGCTGTCGGTCTTCTTCCTCCTGCTGCAGTTTCTGCTCCATCTCTCGCAGTACTGGGTCTGCTGCGTCCAGACCTACCTCACCACTGCTCTGTCGCAGTTTCTTAAAGGAGCCATTTTGCTCCAAGTGCTTAGTCTTACAGTGCCTCTTCCGACCCCGACGCAAGGAAGGAAGTGGCTCCTCACCTCGGTTGTCTGCGAGAACACCATTAGGCAGATCAAAATGATTTACTGTCTTCAGCTGCTTCTTTGTTTTCAGGACCCCACCCAAAGCACTGTTTTTGGGTAACACTGAATTAGCTGCTGAGATGTTCACGGCAGTGCTGACAGAGATTTTGTCTAACTTGGCATCTGGGGCTGACCCTGATCCTTCAAACTGCTCTCTTTCCAAAGAAGATCCAGTGGCTCCGCCTTTGACTTCTAAAGAACAGGTTTCCAATGGGATCTCACTGCTCCTTTTACTGCCACTGCCCTGTTCTCCTTTTACTTGACTAACAGAGGGGAAATAGTCAAGGTCAGTGGGAGTGGGCCCAGCATATTCAGAGAGCATCTGCCCACTGGACAGTCTTGTACTTAAAGCCAAAAGTGGCTTCTCCTTGCTAGAATGGATAACTTCAGAGACCAATAAGTCTTCCCCTGTTTCTGGAGCGAGAGAGGTGAGGGTGGCTTTTGAAAGGGTCTTTTTGATTTGCCGCTCCTGAAAGATCTGTTCCCACTTTTTGAGAATTCTTGGACTGGCCTCATAAGAAGTCTGCTTTTGCAGGCTTCTGTTTAGGTTGCGGGGTGTTGATTTGATGATGAGGGGACTGAGTACACGACCATCAGGAAGTCTCTTAGGAGGAGTACATGGTGAGCAAACAATAGGCTTAAAATGGTTTAACTCTTCAGAGATGCTGTCATTGCTCTCTGGGCTGATGGAGCGCTCTGGCTTGTGCAGGGAGGCCAAGGAGGAGAGGGAGCTGAAGGGCAGACGCTTTTCGATGGTTAAGTCAGGGGCTGACAGGCAGCGGTTGTTCTGAGTGGACAAGAGAACACCGATGATGGGGTTGGAGGCTGGAGCCATAGCTGTGACCTGGAAGAGATGAGAAAAGATTATATATACATATATATTTTCCTTCATAATTCCTTCATGATGGAAAGGAAAGTTTTAGAAAATGAGGAAATGGTAATAGGGGAAATCCCTGACCTAGAAAGCACATCATTTAGCAGAAATTCCTACACACTTTACACAACTGATAAAACTGAAAATCTGTAGAGAGAAAACAAACTCATCTAGAACTTAGGTTCCTCTACAGGCCATCTATCTACTGGCTATCATTCCCTCCTACTGACTACTAATAGAACCTCTCTGCTTTCATGTTTGTCTGCAGAACTGGCCAACAAAACTATTATGCTT
Organism: Uropsilus gracilis; assembly: GCA_004024945.1. NCBI lineage: Eukaryota > Metazoa > Chordata > Mammalia > Eulipotyphla > Talpidae > Uropsilus > Uropsilus gracilis. The sequence continues at coordinate 25,689 of PVHY01002330.1, read as the reverse complement.
AGGGCCCATTTGGCCTTTCTCATCAGGAATGGTGTCTTTCCTGGCTATGTGCAGAGGGATGGAGCTACAGTGCCCCAGAAGCTCCCTGAGGTATACCTTGACTTTGCTAGTTGGGGCTGCTCTGAGCCTGCTCTTTGCTCTGTCCTGTGCAGTGTCATTGCAGCTCTGACTCCTCTCCACCTTGGAATTTAGATTCCTGAAAAAGAAAAAAAAAAGGTGAATGACTGGAAGTAACCCATAGACTAGTTGAAGAGAAAGAATGACAATGTCTTCCATACTTTCAAAGCCTCCCGTCAAGAAAGAAAATTTCCTTGGACAGCGAATAAGAGAAAAAAGAAGTTAATTTATTAATATACACATTTCAGGACAAATCCTGTCAAAAGAGAAACGGTCCTCTAGAGAGGACTTGAATTAAATCTTTATTTCCAAACTAGACCCTGCTTAAATGAGACAAAACCAAGGACTGTTTCACTCAGGGTTAGAGAGGTGTAGAGATATTTCACCTTTGTTAATAAGGTGGACACATGTTAAGTCACCTGTACAAACAACCTTTTCTTTCTTTCATGAGGCTCAAATCTCTCCTCAAACAATCTAAATCAGCCATGAAACAAATACTTAAGTACTTACAAAAATGCATAACAGTGCACTAAATTTTTATGTGGGGGTTCAAAATTGAATGTAGTTGCTCTCTCAATTTACTACATTTTGGCTTCCAAAGGCCTAAATTATGGTGTTTTAAGAATGTCTGCTACGGACCAGCCGGGCAAGGGCACAGGCCGTGGAGGACCAGAGTTTAGCTGGGCAGGAGCATTATCAGTTTTAATCTTAAGAGGCTTTCCCATAAAAAGAAAACACTGAATGCTGGATCACATCTTTTACTGCCTCTCCTGTTCTTGTGGAGACATAGATGAAATGAGAATAAGTATCCACTGTTACATGAACATAGGCAAGTTTTCCAAACTCAGAGATGTGCGTAACATCCATTTGCCAAAGAGTCTGAGGCTTAAGTCCTCGGGGATTTACTCCCATTTTTAATTGTTGTGTTGGTGGCGGGCAGTGAGCACAGTTTTTAACGACTTGCTGAGCTTGTTTTTTAGTTAATTTAAACATGTAACGCAGAGCAGAGGCATTTTGATGGTGCAAAGCGTGAGCACGTTGAGCTTTAGCCATAGGGAGGAACCAGCTCCCACAAATGTCAAGAACATATTTTTGTCTTCACAAGCATTAAATTATGACTTTATAACTCAAACTATCATAGTACCTGAAATACAATATTAATTACTAAGAATTATGAATTATGTATAGATGACTTTCACCTACCCCACGGATTGTTAGTAGAAATACTTGATTATCTCATGACTCATCTTTGTTTCTCACTCTCTTGTCTAACAAGTGTCTGGTAAGAATAATATTTTTCTAAATGTTTGCAACTGACATTTTATCCATGCTACAATTCTATTAAATAAACATTTATTGCATTCTTACTATGTCACTAATAAGCATTATCAGGGCACTGGGAATACAAAAAAGAATGAGACAGAATTCAGGTCTTCAGTGGGGTAGACAAATGAGCATTTCAATATAACACAGTGAGAAGGTGAAACAAAAGAGACATCCCTAAGGAATAAAAATACAGCATAAAAGTTTACCTGGGATGGAATGAGAGCAAGACTGGAAAAGTCTACCTGTGGCATATGTATTTTGAAAGATAAATAAGAATTTGCCAGAAGTCAGTATGAACTAGTACCTGTACAAATGATCCTAAAAAGAAGGTATTTCCTTGATAATTCTGTTTAGATTTGGAAGGGAATACATTATATCTACTTTCATGCAGCAACAAATCTACTTTAAATGTTACTCTGCCAGGATTTGCTCAGAGAAAACTTGTAAGGGTGGTAAAGAGGCACATTCCCAGGATGCCTCTCCATCCCAGCCAAGGTCTATTCTACCTACCAGCATTTCTGAGTTATGCCTTCCTTTCAAAACCCCTCATCCTGTATTTTATGACCATATCACTTAGCCTGATGGCTCCAATCTGATGAACTAATCTGTGCTACAGTATCAACAGGAGAGTGTAGTGATTAACCTGCATCACATATCTACACAACCAAGAAAATTCAATATCCAACATAAAAAAAAAAAATAACATAGGAGTTGCATACCCAATGGGAGATGTATTTTGCAGCAGGCATAAAATTTTAATATCATCCTATACAGTATAAAGAGCAGCTGCTGAGAAGTCAACTTGATATATATTTTTTACCTAGAATGGTATTAAAATTCATTTGCATTATTACAAATTGTCAATGGTGTTAAGTTGCTCAGAAGTAAACTAGGTGATAGATTAAAATGTTGTGGTGACAACAATATATCATCTCACATCTGTGAGAACTGCTTATATTAAAAAGACTGGAAACAACAAATTTTGATGAGGACATGGAGAAAAAAGAACCCTTGTGGGTATGTAAACTGTTGCAGTCTTACTGGAAAATAGTAGATTCTCTAGAAAACTAAACAAAGAAATACAATATGATCCAATAATTCAGTATGTCAGTATTTAACTCGAGAATAAAAAACAACAGTTTGAAAAGTATAACATGAACCCCTATGTTCACTATAGCACTATTCACAATAGCCAAGAGAGGAACCCAAAATGCCCATCAATGGTTAACTGGACAAAGAAATTCACTGTGATACCATGGCCAACAGTGGTAGATTCTGGGTTTTTTGGTGGTGGGTTTGGTGTTGTAATAGCACATGAAGGGGGAGATCCTTTACCTTTAAATCACAAACCATTTTGTAAACCAATGTTATCTCAAATGAATTAAAATAAATGAAAACCAGATAATACCTCATAGCCAGATGTGTCTCACTTTAATTTTTGGAAGCGTATGAGGAGTCATGTTAATTTTTCTTTAAATATTCAGTAATAACAAGTGAAGCCAACTGGTTCTGGGTTTTTCTTGTTAGATACTTTTTTAAATCATTGATTCAACAACTTCTATTTCTTTTTGAGTCAATTTAGATTTCTTGTGTGTTTCTAGGAATTTGTCCATTTCATCTAACCTGTTGGCATCAAGTTGTCTGTAGTATACTCATATTTTCATAATCATTTTTATTTCTGTAAGGACATTACTTCATTCCTGATGTCAATAATTTAAGTATTTTCCCCTTTTTATCTTGACCAGTCTAGCTAAATATTTGTGGATTTTGTTCAAGCTTTCAACCAATGGAACAACCTTTGGCAACTCATTTAACTTTCACTGTAATGTTTACTATTCCTACTTTTGTTTGCTTGTGAGTTTAGTTACCTTTCTAGTTCCTAAGGTGAAAGGTTAAGACATTTCTTCTTTTTTAATATAGGTTTTTACATTTTCAATTTTTCCTGTAAGCACTGCTTTAACTACATCTTTTTGTAGGTGTATTTTCATTCTTCTCAAAATATATTCTAATTTCTCTTATTTTTTATCTTACCCCTTTCTTTTCTTTCTTTAAAAGAATGTGTTATTTAAATGTTCACATATTTGCAATTTTTCCCATTTTCTATTTTAATTACATTATGGTAAAAAGATACTCTGTATCATTCTAGTATTTTAAAAAATTTATTCAGACTTGTTTTATGGTCTAACACAAGTCTATCATGTGCACTTTAGAAGAGCGAGGGTTCAGGTGTTGTTGGGTAGAATGCTCTTCATATGTGGGTTGGATCTAGCTGGTATATGACATTGTTCAAGTTTTTCATATCCTTGTTTATCTTTCATTTACATGTTCTATGTATTGCTGAAAATGAGTGTTAAAGTCTCTAATATAGTTAAAATGTCTATTATTCCCTCCATTCTGCCAGTTTTTGTCCATATATTTTATGATCTGTTATTAGGTGTGTATATGTATACAAATGTATTTTCCTAATGTATTGACCCTTGTGTCATCATACAATACCCTTGTTTCTTGTAACAACTGTCCAAAAATTTTTGCTACTTCAGTTCTCTTTTGGTCACTGTTGGTGTAGAACATCTTTTTTTGTTTTTTCATTTTCAACTTCTTTCTGTATTTAGATCTAAAGTCTCAGCATGTATTTGGATCATACTTTTTAAATTCATTATCAGTCTTTTAGCTGGAAAATTCAATTTACTTATATTTAATGGAATTACTGATAAAGAAGAACTTTTGCCATTTTGCTGTTTTCTGTATGTTCTACTTTTTAAATTCTTCAATTCCTTCATTAATGCCTTCTTTTGTGTTAGATATTTCCTAGTATACATTTTCATTCTCATTTTACTTCTTTTAATATGCATAAAAGTTATTTTCCTACTGGCTGCCTAGGGATTACACTTAACATCTTAATTTACAGTAATCAAATTAATACCAACTGAATTTTATTCCCTGCTTTATGTTGCTATTAACATACTGAGTCACCAAAATCAAGAATGTGAAGATAGTGTATATACTGTACATATAAATATAAAATACAGAGGCTATCATTTTATTACTGTCAGAGTGAGAGATTTGAAAAGGCTGAGTAAGAACAGTCAAGGGCAGAAAGTTCACAATTTCTTGGGATTGGAAAGGCTAGAACAACAGAGTCAGTACAAAAAAATTAAAGAAGTAACTACTCCTCCCAACTTTGTGCACATATTCTGTATTCTCAAGTTCTAACATAGTACCTGGCACACAGTGTATATATTCGATAAATTTCTTATAAATAAATAAATTATCTGTAGAAATGCTTTTCTACTCCTTGAGGAAATGGGACATTTATTAGGACTCTGTCAGGCGCTGTGTTAATAAGTGTTTTGAATATATTTTACCCTATTTAATCCAAACTGATACCCTATGAGATAGGTATCATCATCTTTAACTATAGACAAAGAATTGAGGGAAGTGATCTTTCCAAGGCCACAGCTGAAGGCAAGATGTAACCCTCTATCTTGTGCTCTTTTTACTACAGCATACTGATTTTACATTCTACTCTGCTCTGCCACAAAACCAACCCAGAATGTCTATGGAAGGTCTCTCCTCCAAACGCAAGTGAAGTTATAAAAAAGAGAAAGCAGCATTTCTGAAGGGCAACTGGCTTAGAAGTTCCAGTGTTAGGAGACCAGATTGCCTCTGGGATTTCTAGTTAGGATGAAAATAACACAACCGCAATGAGTTTGACATACAAAGAAAGAAAAGGAGGGGCAGCCACCAGTAGGTATAAACAATGCAGCTGGAAAGATATAAGATGAAATGCTTATAAAATACTACTTAAATGGTCATAAGTAATAGAAAACATTAAGTAGTTCATGTTTTCCACAGCTCACTCACCACTTTCTGTGTCTTTCACAAACTCACACCTCATTGGTTTCTTAAGCAAACCATTAGGAAGTTAAAAGTTGGAGAGGATCCTCCTCTAAGCCCGGGATGAAAGACTCTAGCATGAAAGACACCTAGACCCTCTCTCCTCCAAACTTGAATGAAATCAACAGCTTCCTTAAACCTAAATATAGCTGCTGTGCACCCAGAAATGGTGCACAACTTGTTACAGTCCTTTCCTTGCATATTTATGATCTGAATTATTGGCCTCATATAGATTATTTATGCTTTATTTTCTATTTATTTATTTTTTAGAGATTAGGTCTCGCTATTTTTGCCCATGGAACCACATGTTGCCAGGGGTACGTACCCAATCCCCAGCCTCAGCTTCCTAGGTAGCTGGGATTACAGGCGCGCACCACCACGCCCAGCTATTTTTCTGAACTAGGTCTCACTATGTTGCCCTGAGTGGGACTTGAACCGTGATCCCTAGCCCCAGCTGCTTCATAGGCTGAAGTTTACAGGTATGCGCCACTGTGCCTGGCTATGCTTTATTTTTTGAAAAAGTGTACAGTTTAATAGTTTTTAGTATAGTCAGAGTTATTCTATCATCACCACAATCAATTTTAGAAATTTCCATCATTTCCATAAAGAAATCACCTATCCTTTAGTTATCACTCCCAAAACTTCTCTTGTCCTCCAGCCCTAACCAACTATTGATTTACTTTCTCTCTCTACCTAGTTGCCTGCTGTGGACATATACTAGTATTCTTTTGTTGACAGATAGAAACACGGTTCCGGTTATATTCCAGAGACTCAGCATAATGTAAAAAGCTTCTAGTCTCTCAAGCAGCAGGGCAAAGGGACAGCTTATTTATCTCTGTACCAACCTTGTGGCTTTTTAAAATAAGGAATCATATAAATTATTAAATGATCAGAAGGTAGATTTCTGTAGTAAAGGTGGATCATGTCAAGACAAAACCAGCATTGGGTCTTTTGAACCAGGGCTCTGATAACAGTTTGACATAAAAGGCACAGGTTCTGAGTAAAAAGAGACCCGAGTTCCAGTTCCAATTCAGTCACTCTGCTGAGGTGAAGTCATGAGTGAGTTACTTGACCTCTTTGAAATGCATTTTCCTTAGCTGTAAAACGGGAGTATTACTACAAGTCTTCCAGTATTAATGTTAGAACTAAATGAAAAGAGGTACTTAAAGTAATCAACATGGCAGGAAGCACTGGGAAGAGACTAGTTTCCCTGATGCTACCCTTTCATCACCCCTGCCAGGTCCATAGGATCTTTATGTCCTAAAATGGCAGCGATATTACTGACACTTCTAAAATCTGCCACTCTTTAATAAGCTCCACATTATTTCCCCTTCAACTGTTTTCCTTTTCCAAACCATGTTCTGTTATTTTTTCAATGTTTTTTTATTTTTCATTCTTTAAATCACAAATTCAGTAAATGGATTTTGGGATAGCTCCCCCATGTTCTATTATTTTTAACAAGATTTGTTCTCTTAATAACCATTCTTACTAGTTTTAATTTCTTTATCTACCCCCCTCCCCCAACACACACACACATCTATAACTTGCACCTGTGGAGTCTTTTAACTCACCTGTCTTATCTTTCTCTCCAAGTCCCCTTTCCCTCAAAGTTACCTTCTATTACCCACAGACAATTTGTGAATCCTTAGATTTTTACTGAACTTTCTAACTGCTCCAACTCCTTTCAAGTTCTCATTTCCCCCATCCTCCAAAACTACAGAAATCGTTTGGTAAAGCTCCCTGTCTAGGAAGAATATAGGTAGGACATAACCTGCATTTTACAAAGATAACAGAGAAGGAGATCATCTGATTGTAGTGGCCCGAATACTGCTACATCTTCCCTAATACCTCTCCTAGACTCGTCTTCTTTCTTCCCAACCCCTCAAACTCCTCATCCCATCACTAATGGGTTTTGCTTGGTATCTGTTACCTGAAAGTTTCTTAATTCTCATTTGTTCATTTTAAGGAAGGACAACTCTGAAAATCTTATTTCATTCCAATATTGACTAAGCATACTTTTAATATTGTTGCATCAGTCAGTTCATCTCTATCTTTTCTTATACACCTACCTTGTAGGTGTATAAGTGGCTGATTTCTACTTAATACTTAATTTCTGTTCAGGGGAACACAGATCTTTACATTATAGAAATCTATAAAAAGTATCATCACAAGCTATTCTTAATGCATTCAACGACTAAAGACAATTTTGTATTATAAAACCTTTACCAGTATAGTCACTAGAACCCCACCCTCATTCCCCTATCAATCTTATGGACTCCAAGCTGAAAAACAGCCATCAGTCAATCTGTTCCTCCACAGTTCCCAGAACTCTCCCGCTCATGATGCAAATTTATTAATGAATTCTGACAAAGCCCCATTTAACCTACCCCCAACACAAAGCCATTATTTAAACATTCCATTAGTATTTAATAAACCACTACTGTGTGCCAAGTACCATATCAAATATTGCAAATATTCCTGCTTGCAGGGCATTTAAAACTTAGCGGTAAAAGAGGGGCAGAGGCATCATAGGGATCTATAAAAAGGTCATGGGGGGGTGGAGGTGATAATGGGATATCATAGAAATTATCAAGAATCCATAGTTCTAATCAGTTTCCTACTATTATAGCAGTCTAAGACTTGTAAAGTTATGTTCTCTCTCTGGGCTTTTAATGTTCTCATTCATAAAACAAAAGGATAGGCAAAATGATAATAGGGACCATTTCAGTTATGAGTCCATGTTATAAAAGAAAGCAACAAAAAGAGCAGCAATATTCACCAAAGATAAACCATGTGCCAGGAATCTTGCCAGGCAACATTAATTTAAAATACATATTTTAATGGGATGGCAGTGCTGGCATCAATGCATTATTGTCTTTCCTTTTTTAATATTTGAAATACAAAAATGGTTTAACTATATATTTGTTATGATTACACCCTATTTTCAAGAAGAATGTGAAGTGGCTTACAGTAAAAATACATAAAGCCTATGCCTTAATAGAAAATAAAGGTCACTTTCATATGTGAAGAAGATACTCAAAATTATTTTTTTAATTAAAGGTCACGTTAGAAAGCCATGGTGACTAAATTTAAAAAAAGGTGTCTTAATCCTGAACTTCCTATCAATCAAAGCAAAGAAGAAAAGTAGATACAGCTGTTAGAAAAGGTACTAGCTCAAATGAGAGTTTTTCCAGGCTGAGCTTTTAAAAGAATTTGCAAACAGGTTTTTTGCTTGATTCCAATGTGGGCAGAGTGAATGAGGAGTAAAAGAAAATAAATTTAAACAAACCAACCAGTTTTTAAATATTTAGATTAAAATTTACAATGAGATACATCATGGTTCTAGTTAATTTTTTTCCAATTAACATGTATTTTGTGATTTGTTTAGAAAGGATTTTGAGTTAACCATTTACCTGCTTATTTGGAAGAAATTTCCTTTTCAAAAGTCAGTAGAACTTCATTAAAGTGCTTCAAAGTCCTTTCTGCTTTGAATTTTTCAAATGAAAACAGACTGAACTGCTGGCAAGATTTAGAATCAGAATCTATTAATGGATTCCTTCCAAAATAATCATTCTATCTCGACTGTTCACTCTTATCACTTTGCTTTGGGACTTAAGAGAAAAAAGTTTATAAAGTAGACAAGACAAAGCAGTCCCTTGCTGTGTAACAATCACCATGCCAATTCTTTTTTAATATCTACATATGACATCTCACTCATGACAGTAACAATTCCATATTATTTCCCTAAATATTACTTGGAACTGAAACTATAACTTATCTAAGATAAAAGCATTGTGCTAAAATAAGATGCAATTTACAGTGTTACCATAATAATTTACCAACCTAATATTTCCATAACATCCTCAAACTAGTTCCTCTAAAGATAATCCTATGAATTAAAACCAAGTAATTGTTTTAACAACTACTCAGTCTACTCAGATATTTGAACCCTGAAGCCCAGAAGTATATAATGATACACAATAATGCAAAAATGATACACAATACACAAACATTTTTTTCTTTTTCCGAGACTAGGTCTTACTATGTTGCCTGGTGTAGTCCGTATCCCACAAATCCGTATCCCACAAACTCAAGCGATCCCCAGCCTCAGCCTCAGCTGCACTCAGCTGCTTTTTCGAGAACCAAGTCTTGCTATGTTGCCCAGGGTAGTCTCGAACCTGCAAACTCAAGCGATCCCTGTCCTCCTGCCTCCCAGTGCTTGGATTATAGGCGCACACACCACACCTGGCTCCACAAACACTTTTTTTTTTAACCTGGTGTGTGTCTTTTGTTTTGTAACCGTTCATACATATAAAGCAAATGACCAAAGATTCCATATTTTAAGGCACCAAGTCTCCAGAGTTAGGGCACTTACTGAACTTTGTTCTGTCATTTCAAACACTAAACATGAGAAGTGCGCTGCCAGCTTAAATTTCGATTTGAAGCTTAAATTTAGTAGGATAAACGTCGTACATTCAGAAATCTCAGTAAGGAATTAACAGGCTAGAGGCTGAACTAACAACGCTGGTGTGGTCTCATCATCACTTGATTTACTCACGGTACTCATCTACCTTCTTCTCTGCACAGCCTGTGGAACGCAGACCGTGAATTCTACCAGGCACTGCAGCGCGAGTCGGAGGGTAGCAGCCTGCTCTCAGGCGTCGGGACACCTGGCTCGCTAACCGCCAGCATGCCAGGTCTTTAGCCTCTTGCTCTGCGCACCATCCGTTTCCCTTCCTGCCGGAACTTTCTTTGGGGTCCCTGGTGCCGTCACTGAGCAGCTCCGAGTGGGCTTCACTAGGCAGCTTTGTTCTGCATCGAGTATTCTCCAGGATCACACTCTCAGCTTTGCCTTCAATGGCTTCTTCTAAAACTGCCAGAATTCCATCCAGCTGGTCCACCATGAACGTGGCATCTTCTTCCGTGAAGCACAATGGGTGGCTTGATTTTAAGCATGTTCCTGTGAGGGCCGTCGGCACTGAACAGCGCTCGATTTTCCTTCATCTTGAAGATGATATGCTGAGCTTCGGCTGTAGCAGGGGTTCTTTTCTGATGGTCCTTCAGACCTGGTGGTCAATGCCAATAAAAGGGCCCAAGCCCCTGATATCTCCTATCAAAGTGTGTTTAGTCTCTGTTTCTCCAGTAACTCAATCAGATAATTCCCTACTCCTGTGGTATTTCCTTGGAGATCTTCCTTTTCAATTACATCGAGCACGGCCAAACCAACAGCAGAAGACACTGGATTTCCTCCATACGTGTTGAAATACTCCATCCAGAGCTTCCGTGATCTCCATGGTCATCACCACGCATGCCATGGGGTGGCCGTTGTCCATGTCCATGGGCTTCCCCATAGTGACAATGTCCGGGACAAAGTCCTCACCGTGCATCTTGGAAGCTCCAGAAATGCTTCCTGACAAGGCCAAAGCCCACCTGAACTTCATCAGCGATGAACACACCCCCTGCTCCACATACGTATTCCACCACTTTCTGGAAGTAGCCTGCTGGAGGTATTATTTGTCCGCCACAACTCTGCATGGATTCAGCAATAAAAGCAGCGATCTTCCTTCCATTCTTATGAGCTTCTTCGATGATTTCTTGACTTCATCTGCATAAGCACTGGCTGGCTCTTCATGATCTTCTCTGTATTTTCCTCTGTAAGTATCTGAAGTTGGTGCCACATGCACAAATTCTTTCTTGTCACTCTTGCCCTTGTGAAACTTGTAAGGACTAATCTCAATCAGAGATGTTAGGTGGCCATTGTAAGCATGGTCAAGGATGATCACGTCTTGGTGACCTCTGAACTGCTGAGCCAGGCATAATGCCAAGTCAATGGCTTCAGATTCAGAATTTGTAAAGTAGAAAATAGAGAGTTTCTACCGCAGGGTTGCAGAAAGGTGCCTGGCATACTCTACCATGTTGTCATGGAGGAATCGAGAAATTGTATTTAGCAGTTCCATCTGCTTAAAGGCAGCTTGGACCACTTCTGGATGACAGTGTCCCACAGGGGCCACATTGCTGATGCAGTCCAGGTACCGTTCACCTTTCTCATCAAACTTGTACTGCCGCTGGGTAGTCACTATTTGGAGGGGACCTGTAGCAAAGAAAACTTTGCATGAAGGCCCCAGTGTGCTTCTTCCTCCGCCCCTGTGGAAGGTCGCGCTGGTCGCTGGGCTCCCGGGACGGCGGAGGTCACTGGTGACATCAGTTTCATTTCCCCATCTCTGCCATCATGTCGCCTTTCTTCCTCCTCTGCCTGAGAATCCCCTGCTGTTCTTTCTTGTTTCTTGACTGTGCCCCCCATTATTTCCTTGTAAATGATCAGAGAAGAGTTCTGGAGAGAGCACAACTCCACAGTTGTCTCCATTCCTCCATCGAGCTTTTTCGAACACCACGACCTCCCCAGACAGCAGGAATACCGAGTCAAGTGCCCTTGAGAAAACTAACAGGGACTCAGTCCCGTTTTTGTGGATAGAGAGCCCCAAACATCTCCTTTAGCCAAAATTGCACTTCTCGTTTCTCTAGTCTGTACAGCTGGCGGGACATAGTCACGTGACTTTGCTCATTCAGTCCTTAAAACCCCCTTGAAGGGTGAGGCCTGACTTTGCCCCACTAACATGGGAAAAGGGAAGCACTGCTACCTGCTTGAATTTAGGGGGTCATTCCTGGTTTTCTGACCTTCGGGTGTTTTCTTTGCACCGTGATTGCATTTGAGCTATATGTGTTGGACAGAGGAAACCCTCTACAAACATTTCTTAACAGAAAATGTTAAGGAGGAGGAGGAGGAGGTGAAGGTAGAGGAGGTGGAGGTGGAGGTGGTGGTATTCAAGCCCATTGGGGCAGCAAGAAAAAGAAAATAAGAAAGCTGCTTCAGAATGCTGGTAGGAAGAGAGGAATCCTAGAAATAAGAATGAGAAGTGCCAGCTTTATACAAATAAATAAAATAGATGATAAAATGGGCGTAAAGATTGTATCTTTTAATCTATGTATTAAACAGAGAACAAGGCATGTAGTAGCTGTTCACATATGTTCTGAATCGATAGCTTCTTCCTACCTACCTACCTTCCCTCCCTCCCTCTTACCTTCCTTTTCCCTCCTTCCTAAAATAACTCTGGCTTCACTTGCTACTAAGGAAAAAAAGTCCACAGACAGAATCCACAGATACTGTCAGCAGCTTAAGAAGATTGTTGTTTCCTTCCAGGATACAAAGTCCACATTTTTCAGCATAGCAATTAGCACAGTCCTACCCGGAGGATACCAAAAATGTGTAAATTTTACTTTTCCTTAAAAATTCAGGTCAATCTCTGGTTCCTAAAGTCATAATGGAAAACTAGTTCCCATCTCTTTTCCCTAATTCCACCTCCCTGCTCCAAAGCAGTTACAACAAATACTTTTGCTCCCCCAGTCACTTTTTTTATTTCATACCCTAAAATGAAAGAACCCTGTCTGAATTCAGTATCAGTCTCTTACCCTGCCAGGAAAGCTAAGGAGTAGGCGTTATTCTTGGAAACAAATGCAGAGCGATGAGTCTGTGTCATCTTGCCTCGGGAAGGTTCTTCATTCTCTGAATCTGAGAGACGTGCAGGACACTGGCAGGAAACAAGAGAGACAACACTGTCCAACTGGGGTTCCCATGGAATGCCCTAATGTCCTTTAGTTATTGTTTCAAAGCCCTTCTATTACATGCTATGTCTCTCTGAGTACTAATCTGTGTTTCCAACCACCACCTGGAGATTCTAATCTGGATACCCCAAATGTCATCCCAATTTATTGTATCCAAAACCAAACTATTTCTCCTCCAATTACAACCCAGTTAGAAAAGTCAATGTGATCTATAACTCTTTCTTTTCTCTGAAGTCACACTAACATTGTACAGAGGTTTTGAGTACCTGAATGCTTGTCTTATTTCATATATGCTTTGCATCAGCCCTATTAATTAGGGATTGTAACCTATCTTTTAAAAATGGCAAACTGAGGCTCAGAAAAGTTTTTTGCCTTGGATTGTAAAATAAGTAGTGAAAACTAGCATTTAAATCTAGGGTTTCTATCTCCAAACTACTCCTAAAATGTCTCAAACTTTTCTTATCTCTACTCACTGTCATTATCTTTCCTCAGATTCTCATCTTCTGACTGGACTAAAGTAATAATCTTCTTGGTTTCACTATCTCCAGCCTTTCTTCTCTCCAATCCCCCCCATACTACCAAGCACACAGACGAACTCCTATCATTTCTCTGCTTAACTGCTGATCGCGTGAGGATGATTATACCTAATTTTTATGGTTTTGTCCTAATAGTTCCCCCACAGGGAACTCCCTGAGCTTCATACAACCAAACTACTTTTCACTCCTCACATATACCTAAGACACATAAGTCTTTCAAAAACATCTATTTTTTTTTTTGACATGCTATTTTCTTTATTTAAAATTTCTCTTCTGCCTACAACACTCACTGGCCTTTCAGTTATCTTCATCTTAAGTGTTATGTTCTCTGCAAGGACTTCCCACTATCCTGAGAGTCAGCTTTTCTCATCTAGTTCATTCCCATTCATTTACCTTCATTATTTTGTTGTCTTTTTTGATTGTTTCAATTTATAATTTGAAGTTTCAATTTACATTTAAAGTTTCTTCTAGACATGTGCCACTTGCATAGAATATATAGTGAATATACATATATGATTCTATATGAGACATTTTATGAGTAGCAACTAATCACACTAATCACACTGAACTATAACTTCTTATTTAGGAGTCTGTCCTCTGCTTCAGATAATAAACTCTGTAAGAGTAAGTGGTTATCTTTTTATTAAAATCAATACTACAATATAGTAAATAAAAAAAGACTAATTAGCAAATGAGTAATTAGTTATCCAATGATCAAATGACTACAAAGGCAGGCAAGGCATCTAACCTATTACATCTCAGCATTCCTTAAATACCTTACTCTTCTCTATATGTATATGTGACAGGTATTTAAGTACAACAGGACATATTTCCGAAAAGTCTTTGACACAGAGTTGAATAATTAAAAATTATACAGAAGCCTTTAAATTTTGGCAGGCATCACTTTTTAAAGAATCCAGTTATACAAAATATTCATCAGAAAAACTTTAGTAGTACTAGCCCTTATCTAATTTTATATAATATTGTCTGGGGGAAATTTTTGATATCAATAGCATCAACTGGGAACAAATAATGGCAATTTCTACTTATTTTTCTTTACAGTCAATTCAGCACCAAATAAAGGAATAGTCAATTCCAAACTCTATTACTTACCTATCACTATCATTTTGTATTAGTTGTTTTATCTTTCTGAGCTTCATCTTCCTCATCTATAATAAAGATTGCTCCACCTACTACATAACTGATAAACCATTAAAAGCATCTAGCACATTAGTTAACAAGTAGTAAATACTTAACTAGAAGTAGATTTTGACCTATCAACTTAAATACTATTAATCTTTTAAGAAAAGAACTTTAGTATTACAAATGCCACATTCTTTTTAATTATTAAAAAGCAACTTCTCATTATTAGAAATAATTATTTAGAGAGACATTCCCCCTACTCTTCTATTTCTATACCCACAAAATCTAGAATCTAAGATAGGAAAATAATTACCTTTTCATCTTTTACTTTAAATAAAAATAAGTCTAAAGCACCACAGATTCCTAAAATGGTATAAAGCATACATTATGAAATCTCTGTAGTGTTATCTATGTTAATTATGTCTAAAAAAGTTAAAAGAAAATACCACAATTGGCAAGGATGTGAGGAAATTAGTTTAGTACTTCATATAATAACTGTATACAAACCTGAGGTCAACTGAGTAGTAAATACCAAAACTCTTAAAATGACACTCCCTTTTACTTGGTCACTCCACTTCTAGAAATTTATTCTAAGGAACTAATGGGACAGTGATTTTATGACAGTGGTGGTTTAAGATAGCAAAATATCAACAGAAGATTAATTAAGCAAATTAAATAAATTCTATAGTCAAGAATATTAAGAGACCACTAAATATTGATGTGGTAATTATTTACATGGAAAGACACCTGTGATTATAGTTTATTTTAAGGTTTTAAAACCATATGTACACTGGTTTGCATTTTCTGAAAAGAAATATCTCTAAGGATATTTATCAAAATATTTGCTGAGATCATTTCGAGGTTATGAGATGACAAGTTATTTTTCACAACCTGCTTTATAATTTTAGATGTGACTATTGTTATACCTAATTATTTATCAACAATTTACATTATTATTGGTATTAACTGTACTAATCATAATAAATTCAGTCTTATAGCCATTTTATTTCCATTCTGAAAAAATAATAGCAGCTGATAATCTCTGCTTTTAAAAGGAACACTTTGCTCCCTCCACTTGAATTCCATTGATAAATGTTTTTAATACTTGGGATATTTACAAAGAAGTAAAATACTTTCTACATAAACAAACTTACAAATCTAGTAGAGAATTTGCATTTTCTGATATTATCAGAACAATTTCCCAGTCTTGACATGAGTTTATAGAAATCATTTCCTAGAAGAAAACTGACAGTAAGACCAAAACCAGTTAAGTTCTTTCTACAGGACCAAAGGGAAAGGTAAGCTCTTTTTGTCAAGACTGATTTATCCTAAAAATGTTAAGAAACATCTTCTGGGGTTGTTTTGCCTGAGGTCCCTAATGGATAGCCTTACTGGGATGAAAAGGCAGAGTCAGTCTTTAGGGACCACAGAACAGAGATGGTAATGGAGCTACTAGTCACAAGACATTATATACTTAGGTCTGTCGCATATTTTATTCTTAATCTTCTTAGCTAAATCGTATCTCCTCCAGGATCATTTATTGCCTTCTATAGTTCACAATAAGAAAAGTATTATGAATACTCAAGGACTGCATTAATGTTATACAGAATGTTATTTAGCCTGTAAAGCATACATGCTTAATAATTTTTAGTAATAATAAAATGCAATCAAAAAGCCCCACATATATATCGCAGTCAAGAAATACCACTGACAAAGAAAGCTTAAATAATATCTTTTTTGTAAGTTCAGGAAAAATATCTCTGCAAAGAGTAAACCAAAAGCACATAGAAGTAACGTGGCCAAAGCTGTACAATATGTACAATGCTGGGACCAAAAAGGCAGGCTTCATCTGGTCCAGATATTCTTTTTTTCTCATTCTGCTATGATGTTTATTTTTATACATGGTAAAGTTTTATTAATTTCAGCTAATTAGAAAGATAATTTGAAGTATTAATAAGTGTGAATCACAAAATATTTTGATATTAAGTCCAAATTTATGTTAAGCACATAAAGCGAGCAATAGATGACCAATCCAATGAACTGTTAAAGAAAAAAATCTTCAATTGTATATTTAACTATAATTGGTGAATACTCCAAAAATGCTTTTTTGTATAAGTTAAATAAAGCACTTACAATCTTTCTAGTGATTTGCTTGGTAAATAAGCAATGAAAAAAAAATTCAGGTAAAATGTGGTCCAATTAGAAATCTCACTAGGTTAAATTTAAATGATCTAATCCAATGTTGAAGACCCACCTCATATCTATCACTGTGCTGCTTATGGCATTATAAAGAATAAAGGGAAGAAAATACAATATTTATGGAAATCTAATAGAGACTGTACCAGAAACATGTCAAAATAACAGTACATAAAATACTGTATGTATAAAACTTGCTGCAAGTAGTATACTATGCTAGGTTTTTCCTCTCTTCTTTTCCCCCACTGTCTCCTTAATCTTCCCACACAAATCTCACTCTCTCATTCATAATTATTTTCCCCATCTTTCATCTGGATATAAGTTCTTCTCTACTCTTAAGATGCACAGCCACTGACTGTTACTAGTCTCACAGTTTATTAACATAGGTTTTTCAGATTTACTTCCCCTGAACTAAGGTGCTGATTCTGAGGCAAATGCTCATTCAAAAAGGAGATCTACTTACATGCTCCAGGTTTGTTTTCAATACTAATGGCTCATCTCTTTTTTTCTGTTCATCCATTTTCCTTTTGCCTGTTTCTGTTTCCTCTGGTAATAACTTGTGTGTATGATCTTCAGAGGTTTTCTCCTCCTGTAACTTTTCTTCTCTCAGCTAAAAAACACAAATCAGATCAAAATAGTAAAGTTTTAGGCAACTAGATGTAAAAATACCTTTTGCTCAGTAGTCTTTTAGAACAACATCACACAGCAGTTTTGAGACTACTACTTTTCTTATTGGCTATATAGCTCTCTTGACTTTTAAATAAATCTGCTTTTACTTGGTTCTTGCCAAACACATGCTTCGTGACTGAAGATTTAACTGCTCTGCATTTTTAAGCAATATGAAACCAAAAAAGATATTACATATAATCAAGGTTTATTCACTTAACCAACGTGTCTAAATGTAGAAACTTTCCTTATTCCTATAAATTAACTTTAATTGCACTGGACCAGAAGAATAGCAGAGATGAAGGTGACAGAGGGCCAGAGTTAGGCTAATAAGCAAGACAAGTAGTTAGGCTTAGTGATGAGAGAATGAATTACTATAGTTGCAATGTCCTAAAATTTACATTATTATCCTGTGGTTCAGAGGCTAGGTTAAGCTACATGGTCTCACAAAAAAAAAAACAACAAAAAACTGAAGGCAGAAACATAAGCTCCTCATTTGGAGGAGGAGGCATGGCATTATGAAAATAAAATGATCTAGAATCTAGGTTCTAGAGTTCTGCCTTTTACCAGGTATATAATCTTGGGCAAACACTATAAGTTCACCTACAAAATAGGGACAGTGCTATTTACTTTGCAGATATTGTTGTAGGAGGTAAATAATAGTCTATAACATACGTAATATAGTCTTGCTTTGTATTTTACAGTAGTTTCCTTTCCTAGTTGCACTATGGTGGCAATTCCTGATGGGGGCACCCTAACATTACCTCAATTAAAAATAAATAAAAGAACAGAAAAAAGAGCCCCCTTTCCTTATCACTATTATTTTTTCACCACCAAGGGTTTTAATAAAATTTAGATGTCATATGCATATCAAAGTAATTATAAGTTGCTAGTATTTTTAATCATATCGGCAAAAATAAATTGTTTTCACTGACTCATGTCTCAGGGTTAAAAAAAAAACAACCAAGCAGTAACAATCTAATTTCTGTAGGTCTGATTCCTACAAACATGAACCAGTCTTTAACATATTGTGTCTAATTCAAGAGATTATGAATATGTAAAGAAGACTATCCACAATGCTATGCCAGAAGGAGATTCGAATGAAATAATATATTTCCAACTTTGCCCAATTCAAACAAGAATATGAGACAAAGAAAAGCAAAATTCAAAGCCAAGGAGAAAGCAAATATGAAGTCAGTGATAAAACAGTGCACATAAAAGATCAATGCCTTTTGAAGATCTTAGAAATTCTTGTTCAACAACTTGGCTGCAAGCTACAAAAAAGGGTATTTTACTTTTAGAGGTTAGGGAGGCAGAGTGGCACAAAAGAAAAGAGGTTTTGATACATAATAATTGCTACCATTTATTGAACTCTGTGTTATGTGCTAAGCTAAGCATCATACATATATCATCTACTTAAAGAAAAATCTTTAGAGTGCAGCAGTGTGTTCAAGTTCACAATCACAGGTTCTGGAGCTGGAATTCAGATCCTGGTTTACTCAGTGGTTCTGATCCAAGGATGATTTTACCTCTTAAGATACATTCATCAGCCAGCAACGGTGGCTCGTGCTTGTAAGCTTCAGCCTATGAAGCGGCTGGGGCTAGAGACTGTGGTTTGAGTCCCGCCTGGGGCCCATAGCGAGACCTAGTTCCAAAAAAAATAGCTGGGCGTGGTGGCGCACGCCTGTCATCCCAGCTTCCTGGGAAGTGAGGCTGGGGATTGCTTGAGTCTGTGGTACCCCGGGCAACGAGAGCCTGCGGTTCCACAGGCAAAAATAGCAAGACCGAGTCTCAAAAAAAAAAAAAAAAGATACATTCATCAATGTCTGGAGATACTTTTGGTCACCACAGCTAAGAAAGTAGGTGGGGTATGTGTGCCGCTGGCATCTAGTGGATTGCTACTAAAAATCTTAAAATGCACAGGATAGCTAGCCCCCAATAACATATCCACAAACATGTTATTTTGGGAAAATTAAATATTAAGTTTTCTGCTTTATGTATTTTAGTGTTGTTCTATTTAATACATACTGGTACTTTTATACCTCCGGCTTTTCTTGTGTTTTAGAACATTCTAAAACATGTATCCCTTCTGCCACATAATGTTCATTGCTGCTCTTGATTTGGACTAGTGTTGTAAAACGAGCTTTTCAATATATGTTTGGAGATTCTGCAAACAGAATCTCAGAATATCTTAACAAAGCTAATAGATTATGACATTTTAAAAGTTCTCTATACATTTAAATCTTTATGCTTTATATTGGGTTCTGTGGAAGATCTTTTTTTGGGGGGGATCCCTTTTGGTGTTTTTTTCGTAAGGACCTCAGAATTTGGACTCTAGTTTTTATGCTCAGACAAAGTATCAGAAAGCAGCATATAAATTTGAATAAGAAATATCAATAGTTATTGTTCCTTGAACTCCTCTCTATGTTCCAAGGATTTCTATGTTCTCTGTTAATTTCATTTAATCTTGAAGGGCTCTGTCTGTACAGATATAAAAATTGACAGTGGCTATTTCCCAAATTCATAGACCATGAATACTAACAAGCGGATTTTAAGCTGGGCTGGGAGCAGGGGTTGAGGCCCCCTTGAAAGGCCTGGCCCTCTGGAAGTCCCCCAGTAGGGGATAGGATAAATCCTGTACCACTGGGCTCTCAGGTTCTCAGGGTCTGTGGGCCTCGGGGCTGGAGACCCTAGTCTCCCTTCTTTCAGAGTCCAGGGATGGAGGTGGGCACCCAAAGGTCCTGAGCTAGGAGAGGAGATTAGTAGGCTTCACCTTCCAGGTTCAGCCCAGAAAGCCCTGTCCAACTGGAGGTAGGAGCTGAGGTCCTTTCTAACCAGGCAGACACTTGGAGAAGAGCTCCAGCTCTAGGCTGCTGGTGGGGGCTGGGGGCAAGGGTGAGTCCTGTGCCACCAGGACCTCAGGGACTCCGGGTCCAGGGATCTCTGCCTCCACGTGGGCAGGGGGGTGGGGCCGGACATCTCTAGGGGGAGGGGTCCCCCCTCTGGTTTACGAAACCTCAATCAGACTTGCACTAGGAATGAAAAACCCAGTCTCTCCAGCTGCAGATATAATGCAAAGTAAAGGAAGTAATAACAGCCCTGGATACACTCACCACCTGGGTGGTGGGACAAGCAGCGTATTGGGAACCACTGAGACAGGAAGGTGAAACCAGCAACTGAGGTGAACTGTTACAGATTTCTACCTGTATCATCTCTGGCACTGGGGAATCAAATCCCTGGCTCACAGTAAAGTGCAACATGAAAGAGGCTCCCTCCTTTCTAATCAATGGAGGACGAAAGCCACAACTGACTGTGGCCCCATGGCACAACTGCTAACAGTGTTAACCTTGCGTTGAGTAGCCAGTCTATGTTTATTTGTGGTCTGTCCATGTTTTCTTGTTGCAGGCTGTCATCTCCACTCCCTTCTCTGTTGTTCTGCTCTTTTACCTTATGGTTCTGGCATCAGGTTTAGGGGGTCTCACCCCCAGCTAGTCTCTGTGAAGAAGTCTCCCCATGGATTCAGGCATGTGTGAATGGCCATTATAGATCATCTCCTCTGCCTCAGTTTGCAGCTTTGCTGTGGGGTCGATGCCCCCACTCTTTGGCTTTCCTCGCCTCTCCGATAGTGTGCGGAGGGGTGCCTTGTTCTCCCAGAAGACATCTCTGAAATGAGGTCTTGGCTCTTTCAGACCCAGTGAACGGATACGTGCGCCTCATGACATCTTGTTTCTGTAGTTCTTTCTCCAGTCTTGCATGTAAGTCTCCAAAGTCCCATCTCCTGTGTCCAGCTCAGGCTTGTGGGTTGGTCCCTCACCGTTCTATGATGGTGTTTGTATCATTTATGTTCTTCCTCCTCCTGAAGATTAGCTGGGGTGAGAATGAAGTGGAAGGGGCATCATCACCCCCCCTCCCCAGGCCAGCCCATTTGCCCATACCTCCCTGCGGGGGGCGGGGGGTGGAGCCTGGATGGCTGGGCTTGTATCCTCAGCCCCCCTTGGGCTAGGGTCTGGCTGAAACATGCCCAGGCCGATTCAGGCTACAGATTGCTTCCCCGTGCAACTATCCGCTGATGGATGGGACAAATAAATATAGACTGGCTGCCCAACGCAAGATTAACACTGAAAACCAACCAGCACGGTTCACTGGTCCCAAGAACACAGTCCCTCACTCAATGAAAGGACACAGCCACAGGAAAGAGACTAATGGACTTAACACAGACTAGCAAATAACAAAGAGAGGAGTTAGAGAGAATGGAGGGGGCATCAGAGGGAGGGTGAGGTATCCCAAAGACCATTTACCGAAGTTGTGATTTAAAGAATAAAAACAAATTAAACAATAGTAATAAATAAAAATAAACTGAGTATCTAAAAAAAAAAAAAAACTGCTTACAGAAGAGAGGAGAGGAGCTGGATCAACCACCTGGGAAATGTGCCCCAGCAGGGAATGCCTCTACCACCAGCTGTTGGGAGTTGGATTCCTAAATCCAGATATCAGAACTGTATGGCACAGA
Source organism: Uropsilus gracilis (assembly GCA_004024945.1). Lineage (NCBI taxonomy): Eukaryota > Metazoa > Chordata > Mammalia > Eulipotyphla > Talpidae > Uropsilus > Uropsilus gracilis. The sequence goes on along the minus strand of PVHY01002330.1, from coordinate 3,678 downwards.
AGCAGCAACAGGTGACAGACACCAGAAAGGATGCTGAAGAAATGTACCACATCTGCCCTAGAACAAGTTCCCAATGTGCTCGTCCTGACTATCTGCCTCAGCTACTCCTGGAGATCCGAGCAGCCTCATCTGTTGCTGTCCAAGAGTGCCAGTCCGCAATCAGGAAAAATGGACATAGCTCCAGAAAAAGAAAAGACTGGTGGGCCAAAAGCTTGCAGCAAGAGGAGTTGGAGTGACCAGAGAGGTTAAGGGGGAAAGTGGGGTGGGTAATAAGGAGTACACAATACAAACATACAAAAGTGACCAATATTGTATGACAATTACAAAATAAAAAATAAAAAAATAAATATAAAGAGTTTGGGTTTTAAAGAAAACCAATGGCTTTGGATACCAGGGTTTCTCAACCTCAGGATTACTAACATTTTTTTAGGTTAGATAATTCTCTGTTATGCAGAGCTGAGCAATCTGAGAAGATGCTCAGAAGATGCACAAGTATTTTATTGGGAAACAGAAATTAAGGAGAGAGTAGCAATAACAAGGAAGACAGAGAGCCAATAAAAGTGAAACAATTTGCCCAACAGTCAGTGACAGGACAACAAATCAAAGCACCAAATGCAGATAACTGTACAAATCATATGCTGATAAATTATACAAAATAAGGGTATTCATAGAACTATGGCATATGTGAAAAAATGGTACATACCAGAACAACTTTTATATACCTTCACCCAAAAGTCACTATAATCCAGCTTCTAATACCAGAAAGTTGTTTTATCTAATTCTGAATTTTATGCAAGTGGTATTTTGTATGTTTTGTATGTTTTGAGTCTGGTTCCTTTAGTCAACATTCTATTTATAAGATTCATCCACATAGTATAGATAAAATATTTTGTTCCATCTCATATTTTATATTTTCTATTGTTTGATTATAAAACAAGCAATTGATTGCTACTGAATATCTGAGTATTACTAATTTTTGATTATTTACAAATAGACTACTATGAACATTCTTGCATATCTCCTGATAATACATACTATTCTGTAGGGTATATTTTAGAAGGGAAACTGTTATAAGAAAGGTATGGCTATGCTGCCATATTTTCTACATTACACTTCCACCTACCCGCCCACCCCTGTATAAGAGAATGAAAATTGCTCCCAGTCTTTTTAATACAATAGATTATTTGTCCATTTTAGCAATTTCAATGAGTATATATTAGTAGTGAATTATGACGTGAATATGCATTTCTTTGATGACTAAAGGTGTATACTTTATGTATACTTATTGACTAAGAATCCCCTTTTATGACGTATCTATTCATATAGTTACCCCTACTTGTAGATATTTGGGTTTTTATCTTCTTGCAATGGGTAGAAATTTGTATTGTTTGGATATGAGGCAATTTTCATAAAATAATACATTAATACGTGTGTGTGTGTGTGTGTGTGTATAGATATACATATTTTTCCTCTATACAGTGGTTGGCCTCACTGTCTCAGCAAAGCTGGCCCTTTAATAATACTGGTTTGAACTGCATGAGTCAACATACACATTGATTTTTTTCCCATAATATACTGGAAAATTTTTTGAAGATTTGTAACAATTTGAAAAAATTCAAATGAACTACATAGCCAAGAGATATTGAAAATTTTAAGAAAAAGTCAGTAAGTCATGAATATATAAAGCATATATGTAATAGCCTATCATTCACTACCATAAAAAATATACATATCTATTATGAAAAGTTAAAGCTCACCAAAACTTATGCAAACATTTAAGACTTTAATTTACATGGTACCATTCACAATGGAATGCAGTTAAAGTGAATGATGAGGTTGGACTAACTGAATTTTAAAAAGTACTTTCAACAAACATTCTCTGTGAAACAAATACTGATGTTATGATGACTGTACCAGACCCCATGCTTTAGGGAAATTCTCTATATTTCACTTTAAAAGATATACAATCTGACAGTGCCATGAACACAGAGCTTGTGGGAAGTGTGTTATCCAATGGCATTTAAAAAACTACAAGTTCATGCATCCATAATTGTCTCATTTTCCGATCTAATTTGGTAAACTGATCATCACCCAATGATAATAGACTACAGAAATAATTTCTTTTTAAAATAATTTACATATATATATTTCACATCTTTGTATTCCCCGGGGTTCACCCACCACCTCCCCTCCCTGACCACTACCACCCATTTCCCTGCCATCCCCCCCCCCCCCCAGTTGTATGCTTTAGTTTGGTTGTTAGTTTGTTTTGACTTTTCCTTCTGGCCTTTTGTTTTGTTTTTCCTATATCTCATATGTTAGTGAAACCATTTGGTTTCTTTTTCTTTACAGAAATAATTTCTGAGAGCTGTAGGATCATGAAAGCCTCTTGGAGTTTATCTTCCTCACAATGCACATACAACTAATAACATATTTCTTGTGAAATATGATGATAAATGAAGACATTTAACAAAGTATGAGTTGGTAATATACATGTAGCTCAATTTCTAATTATCTCTGGGCTAGAAGTCCTCAAACTGGAACCCCAGACCACTAAAGGAGTCCATAAAAGTAGCTATGGGAATCTTTAGATTAATTTTCAACACCTTAAATAATCTAACAAATTATACATTATAGTCCACAAGATTATACCCACTTGCTATCATCATCTCGAGGAATAAGATCAATACATTTTAAGGTTTATACCTGAAATGAGGAAACTAAAAACATTTCACATTCTGACAGGTATTAAAAAGAAAAGCTACAATTTCTGAGCTGTAACTTCAAAACATGATGAATTTGTTAAATAATCAATATGTCAGAATACATTGATTCACTTTGGTATCTAAAGTAATCAATGCTTTATATCATTAATCTGGTTTCTAAGCTCTTTGATACTAACAGTTATCATTCTATAGAGTCTATCCGGTGACTCTTGCTGATGCTGCCCAGAAAAAGAATGTGTTTCGGGTAAACTAAGACTACCCTCAGGTTCCATTTCACAGCATCCTGAAATCATAGCAAATAATCTTTATTCACTATTATCATTCTTAGCTAACTTTAAAGAAATCATATTTATGATATTAAACTCTCTTCACTTCAAATTCTCTAACATTTTTCAATTCAAATATTAGATTTTTTTTGTCTGTTAATTTCAGTTTATTTTCATGCTTTGTATTTTTATTTATTTATTTTTTTGAGCCTCTTCTCAATTTTATTATTATTTTATTTATTTATTTATTTATTTTTATATATAAATTTCACAACTTTGTAATCTCTAGGGTTTTCTCCCCCTCCCTCCCCTTCCTTCCCCCTTTTCCCTCCTGTTCATAGTTGTACATTTCATTTTGTTGCTTAGCTTGTTTTGACTTTCCTCAAGGCTTTTATTTTTTATTTATTTATTTTTTTTTTCCCTATATCCCTTACATTAGTGAGACCATTTGCTTTCTGCCTTTTTCTTTGTGGCTTGTTTCTGCTAGTATGATTTCTTCTAAATGCATCCATGTTGTTATGAAGTCATCCAATTTGTCATTTTTAATTGATGAGTAATATTCCATCGTGTATATATACCACAATTTTTTCATCCAGTCCTCTGTTTTGGGGCATTTAGGTTGTTTCCATGACCTTGCAATTATAAATTGTGCTGCAGTAAACATCCGGGTACAGGTGTCCTTTTGT